>WJFA01000670.1:0-31640 GCA_009870155.1 Pseudobourletiella spinata
GTTGTCACGTCACCACGCATTGCATTTGAATCAAAATTTGGCCAGCCTTGACAAAAATTTATCATTTTCAGAAGTTATTTTGGTTCTCTATAGAGCTCTCCCAGAGGACATCTCAGCGTACGCTTGATTTCGTTAGACCCCATGTCCACCGAACACATCTTAATGATTTGCTTTATTAGCTTACGATATGCTATTTGTCATTTGAAATTATATGCAGCATTATAACAAGAAAATATACATTTCTTTTACTGTTAAGCTCAACAATACGGGTTTAATCGGTAAGAGTTGGGCGAAGGTACTAGATTGATGTTATGCAGTTTTTTAAGACTCGACGGCTGGCTCAAGCGTTGACAATGACTGTGTTGCAAATTATGCAGCATTGATCCATAAAATCTCTTTGTTCTGCTACCCAGATCAGGGGGAAGACAAAGCAAAAAGTCACCGTGACCTACTTCACAATTTTTGTGGCAACTGGTGACAGTTATTTCCGTACATACTTTCCTTTTTCTCGACCGAAGGTCACCAAGGCATATACACTCCTAAGTTATGCATACACTTACAGCTGTCTTGCCAGCTGGAACGGATGGGAATGCCACCTACAATAGAGAGTGGACTTAAGTGAAGAAAACAGCGCTGAAATACGAAGTGATGACTGCTCTTTGAAATGAAGGTGGAGAAGAGCATAACAGTAATAAGCAGGTCTTGAGCGATGTGATTTTGGTAAAACCTTGGAAATACCAACATATTTTTTAAGTCTTCACCTTTCGTAACTTCAACCTGGCTATTTGACTGTTAAACTCGACTTAAAATTAACGTGGTAGAGGTAGTATTGATAAGCTTATTAAGTGTACTTATCGTCGGAGGTGTATCATAAGTTCTCAGAAGTGCTGAGAGCATATAATCAACAAGGGAATTTATTACTAGTAGTCCTGTAGGCTTTGCGTAGTTTGTTTTTCGTTGCGTTGAGAAAATATTATAAAATGGGGGAACAGGTCAGCATAGAGCAACTTTTCCACTCATCATGGTAAGACATATATTCCATCTAACAATAACAATATTTTGAGGTAAAAAGTACAGAATTTTGAGGAAATACGATTATTGCGCACAATTTGTGACCCCCGGAGTTGTGAGTTGTTGTTACCAGTTAACCTTGTCATTCCACTCTATAGCCGCATTATGTATATTCATGAAAAGAAGTCGCACAACACTAATTTTTAAAGCTTTAATTATCAAACAACTAGACAGTGCTAAGTAGACAGACAATACTGAATAAAGTAAATGCTAGTAAATTTTCTTGCAATTTGGATTCTCGGATCTCTAACTTTTCCGTGCATATGGCAAGTTTTCGCGAGGCTTTAATTTGGTAGGATGACCATGCATACTAGCCTTCACAGTAATGGTGATTTTTCAGATTGACTTCAGGAAAATATATTCCTTGTTTAGGTTTCGCCCTGCCGGACTGTCGACAGTCGCACTGATAGTGTATGCCCCAATCGGGCTGTGTCTCCTCATAATTCGTCTTTTTATCGCTCTTCAGTTCTTCATTCTAGCGTTAATCCTGCCGCCCAACAAGTTTCGACAGTGAGTTTCCTCATTTACGAATGACTTCAAGTGCCATATTCTGGATTACAGTTTACCTTTCATGTGTGAGTCTGATTGTTTGCTGGCCCTCTTACAGAAAAGTCTTGAGAATAATATGTGGAGTGCTAGGGCTGACAATATCAACGGAAGGAGACAGCCATCCTCATGGAAAAATTTTTGTCTCAAATCATATCACCAGTTTTGATCATCTGGCTATTCATCTTGCTACAAATGCGTTTGCGGTGAGGGAACCCAAAACTCTAGTATTTAGTTCCTTAGTATTTTCATGTGCTAAATTATTTTGTTTCATGTATTCTAGCCGACGAAGAAGAAAATATTTAGGGTTCTGATGAAGCCATTAGCTCTGTTCTTAACAGAAAATGAAAGTGTTACAAACGGGCAAATTGAGTTTTCCGACGACCCCGTAATTATCTTTCCAGAAGGAAAACCTACGAATGGAGAAGTTGGAATGTTAGCTTTTACGAACGTTGCAGTTCCAGATGGGTTTACTATTCAACCAGTTGGTCTGCAGGTTTCTCGGCCGTTTTTTAATGCTAGTACTATCACAGCTTCTCTTGTGGAAGAAATCATCATCGGTCTTTTCCTTCCAAACACCCACTTTTCTATTAAGTATGTGACAATATAAATTTAGTTCGTGGCTTTATCGAAGGTTAAAGGCTGAGCCAACTTTTTTGACCTTAAATGTAATATTGTAACTTTCAATGCAGATTTCTGCCCATTGATACGGTAGACTCCGAAGGAGAGTGGAAGAAGCGAACACAGATCACCATTGCGCAGAGCTTGAATCAGACACCCACCAAATTCACCATTGATGATAGGGCAGAGTGGCTCAAGCGTATTCTCTTCCGCCCCCCATCCGTGGCGACGATGGCTCGCGCTGTCCAGCAACAATTATCGCCGCAGATCCTTGCACCAGAAACCATTCTCGCTGCTCTTCAGCGCACAGGAACAGTGGACGGAGCTGTTCAGTACATACGACAAAACTGTGCTTCTGCCTCGGGTGCAGCCACAGCTCCACCCTCGTTCCCTAAATCAGCGGCTCAGAGGATGATGTCCTTCCAAGAAAGAAAACGGATAATGATCGGTACTGCTCGGCAAAAGTACATTGAGAAACACGGATTAGATATCTCGACATCTGCTTGAAGGCATTTTCTGCTTTGTGACAAGTGGCAACCACAAGATCTTAAACTTACTACGATGAACTTCCTTACTATCTAGAATGGTATTGTGGGAAAGCCTAAACTTAGAATATTGTAAGTAGAGAACCAAGAAACTTTACCTTCTGCAGGAGCACGATTAAATTACGTCGCTTTTTTCATCCCTCTGTGTAAATCATATGTGAACTGATACTAAATACATCCACGATGCTTTTTCTCAGTTTTCTGTGTGTAACAACTTTCGGAACTTTATTTGTAGCTGTCTCATGTGGCAATGATATTTATTGCCGCTGCACTGCAAGAATTTCAATAGCTAATTTATTGGAGTCTAATTATTTTGGTTTCTCAGGAGCCGCTATCATAACATTACAGTCTTGTGGTAAACTACCGAAGACTCGTTCAAATTCCTCGCTATTGTAAATTATTCCATAACTCAAAGATAAATACAGATTGTCATCCTCACGGGAGTACTGCTTTAACTTAAAATATATATCTTTTGGGTTGAAAGCCAGATCAGAAAACGGTAGGAAGTCATCAATAGGATGAATTTCATCCAGTCGGTCGCCCCAAAAATTCAGGCGTGCGATCTTGACTTTATCTGGCTGTGACTTCGAACTGTAGATAATTCCGACCAATCTTCCAAACATATTACCCATAACATAGAGCATTGCACCTGAAAAATTTAAAAAAAATTAGCAATTAGCAATGCAAATTCGACGACACGTGGACCCCACCCCGCTTCTCTTACATGCAAACGCTGATCCCCCGAGAACGAACTGAAGAGCAGGAACATCTATCACGTCATAGAAATACAGGGACCCAGCCATCGGTGTGATAATCAGACAACTAGCGGCGGTTTGATACACTTTCATCTTTTGGATTGCTCTCGCAGACACGATGTGCTTAAAACGATATATAATTTGCCAATCCTCCTTTTTACCCGCACCCAGACGCGGTGTCCGTTTTGGCTCGTCTTCAACAGGTACGGTATTACAATAGCTCGCACTTTGATTAATTGAATTCGATTTTTTTGCCCGATTTAACTTACAGAATGTACAGAATGACCCAAATGATTTGGATTCAGAAACTGCAGTCATCGGAAATTTTGAGATGTTCCCGTAGGAAGAAAGGTGTCCTAAGAACTGACGCATCATCTTCACGTGTTTTAACAGTACACCAAAGAGTAACACAATGACACTCGATGTACCCAATAAATTAAATTGGTTGAATATTGTTTTTGATCAGTTTCGTTCGTACTGTGTGCAACGAACAGTCTCACGGATTTTTCTTCAAGTCGACGAATTAGAGGAAACCTTCCCGCCACGAAGCGTTCAATCCTTGTCATCCGAAACCTTCACTGAGTACGTTACATCTTTCTTCTCGCCAAACTTGCGAAAGAAAATCCAAAAAAATCGGCAGCGACTGCGCGGAATTCAGAAAATTTTGTGCACGTTGCACAGGTCATAATTATTGTAATTGCATAATACTGTAATAGCAACTTTCCAACTGTCATCATATTGAAATTACATTGTAATTTGTAATTGTTAATCATATCGCACTTTAGCATGGCAAGTTCGACTCCACGAACATGCATGTGCTATTTGGAATATAAACGTTATGTGATCTAATCAGTCAGGTGTCCACAACGGATCGGCTCGGGATTAATAGGGCATGTGACTGTCCCCTAGCATATTCTACCCCCAAAGTCTTTCGCCCGACTAACGCTCAGTAAATAAAATGTTCGACTTTAAAATTTTACCACTTCCGTTTCCGGGATATTTAAAAAGGGAATTCCCATAAGGATTTTTATGAGCCAAAGGGTCCCCGCTTTGGTGTTTTCTAAAATTTTCACATTTTCAAAATCGACCAACAACTCCGGAAAATGTAACTGGACATTACTTTAATGATAAATCATGTCCAGAAATCACATCTCCTCTCGCTTGATTTCTCCAGAAATTCATATTTACATCCATTCCAGAACAATTTGTAAATATGATATGAATTTCTTTAAAAAGCAAGCCGGGGGAAACTAAGATCAGTACAAATCAGCCCCTAAAAGTAAAAATGACTTAACTATATCATCTTATACAACAATATAAAAGACCATCATAGGAAGGTTTTAGAAATATTCATCTAGAAACTGGCCTAGTTAGAACTAAAGTCATTCATTGTAGCAAATTACTAAAGAGGAGGCGATTAGCTAACATTTGGTACCCCCCTCTTTAAAATCGGATGGCTAGGATCAAAGATATCGCCATAAGAAAGAACACCTGACGCTCGAAAACCCGTGCTCCATGCAAGACAACTCAGCCCTTCTCTGGCTTCCAGAGAGGAATGACCTCTGGCGGACGTCCCTAGGGGAATCCGGAGCAGGGCCCAGGGGACCCCATGGGTCCTCTGGATGGGGTTGGAGTGAGTCCGGGGGCGTGCGGGGAAGAATTTGGGGGGGGGGGTAGGTGGGGTTGGTTGGACCCGTGAGCGTGGGGTGAAGCCCTGGGGCGGTTGGGTTTGGGTTAACCCGTGGGCGTGCGGGAAGCTGCGGGGGGTTCCGTGGACCCGTGCGCGTGCAGGAAAGCCAATTGGAAGGTGGAAGTATCTTGGTACCTCCACTACCAAGGGTTAATCCACCGACTCCTTGGGCTTTTCTGCATGTGAAAGCGTCCGTCCAAATTCCTTGGGATGTAGCCGCATGACCGATCCCATGGGGGCCCTGACAGGGACTCTACGGGTGTTGCGACCCCACAGAGGCGCCGGAAGGGAACTCTGTGGGAGCTGCGGCCTCACAAAGACCCGCGGCACTGTGGGGGGGGGAATGTTACCCTCCCGAATTTCGATGGTTACTATAGAATCACTTGCTGGTCTCCGTGGGGTAATGTAATGAAATGTAGTTGTACCCATCCACCATCTCCGGTACCAGCGGGCCGATTCGGCCAAACGTGGAACCAAACAAAAAATTAAAGCCTCAGGTTTTCAACGGCACCAGAATTATTGGTCTTCGATCAGGCATTCGGCTTCTAGAGCGAAAATAAATGTGACGTATAGTTTTGGGACACCCTGTATGTGTAACTGCGTACTGCAGTTGGTGTGAGTCTTCTAACCGGATGGCCAAGCATTTCGTTTTGTAAAGCCCGTAATTGATAATATTTATCTACTCTCTTGTTTGAGCAAATCTTCTACGAGTTCTTTACATTGAACTGCACTCCACATTTACGTTTCGAGTCCCAGATTCGAAGAAAATTTTTGTCTTTCCGGAATCTATGAAACAGAATCCCGTTTCCTTTACCGACCTCAGAATTAGTGCACTCAGTAGTCGCTAAAGCAAACGGCATAATGACATTGTACTACTTCTGTCGTATACTAGAAAAATCCTGAAGGATTAGTACATGCCAAATGATGTCCTTCCGTAACACAGTAACGCTAGCCATGTTTTTCCCGTGTCTTATGGCTCAAAGCTGACGTTAGCAAGCTCTGGGTGGGTGGATGTGGTTATGTGGTAACTGCTCCACAGTTTTAGAAAAAACCATTGAAGCTGAAACCAGCTTTACCTGGGTGTATGTACTAAAAATGGAAGTTTGATTCCAAGATTTCATGCTAATCTAAGAACACCATGCAAAGGTTACGTCGTATAAACTGGGTATAAAAAACTGCAGAATCTAAAAGAAGTATATTCTTAGTTTATAATATGGTTCTCTACGGCTACTTCTATAGATGTACGATGAGTGATGTGGTGAGTTTGAGTCAAGGTCTTTACGGGCAAGTTTACAAAACATTCAAGAGGCTCTCACCGCCATATAAAGACTCATGTGTGGACAAACCCATCATCAATTGTGTACACCCGACTTCCCCCGAAATCAGATAAAGTAGTGCAAAAAAGCGTAACAAACCAATGACTTAGAATGAGCCAACCAACTCAGCACATATTTGTGTGGCACTCGAATTGCTATCCGAAAAATCGTTGAAATTATGTAACATGTGCCCACGTTAAAACTTGCAATGTATGAGACAAATCGCAAAAATTATGCCGAACAACCGACTCTAGAGTGTTTTTTGCCTCTTTGGATTATCAAGCTGTCTGTTTGTCAATTACTTCGTATTTCGTTTTCATTGCTGTTGTCCATTGTCTTACCTGTCCTTCACAGATCTCAGGCCATGAAATTGATTTTTTCCCGTCGGTATACGAGATGGGACCAGCAAAAAGTGTATCATTCATACCATGAATGTATAATTTTAGAGATACAGGATTCCGTATAAAAGATTTGATCGTTGTCACTTCGCACAGTTCGCCTCTGATGTTCACACACCTCTGAAGAAATTACTGTGATTTAACATAGCAACTAACTTGTGTAACATACTCACATTAGAACGAGCACCATGCGCGTCATACTAACATCAGCCTTCATTGTTGCTGTAATTTGTTCGAGCCAAGTCTTGGCAGGAACTAGGGTGCTTCGAGATACTGAAATCAAAGACTCCGTGGATCCACCTTCAGCCGCCCCGGCAGCTGCAAGCGAAGACAAGAAGGGAGGTCCAGATCCGGATCACTTACGCACCACTCTCACCCGTGCCTTGAGTACCTTAAGGAAGCATGCAAGTGAACAGCTTACCATGGATGTGGACAAATTCCAGTCCGCTTTGGATTCCGGCTCTCTTGACTCCACCCTAGAGAAAGTAAGGGAGGATCTTCGTGGAAATGGCATGGACATCCGAAAGCTCATTGACGCCTTCAGAAATCAGGTGAGATTCTTGATTCTTTTTTCTTTCCATTCAACGTATTTCTGTCGTTATGAATTTTCTCTTATTTTATGTCACTGAAGAGCACAAAACTCGACTTGAGTATATATCATGGATTTTGTGCTGTTTTAGGCAACTGGAGACTACCAGGAGGTGATAAGCAGAGTGGCATCTGGTGCCAGCTCTGTCTTGGACAGAATTCATGCCGCAGCTGAGGAGCGCCGTCATTCTATCCGTGACCATGCAAAGGCTGCCTTAGATGCAGTGGGCGAGGTTCTGGGCGAAAAGAATTGATCGAAACAATCCGTTTGTCCACAACCTTTATGACGAACCCACGAAACTCTTTATTCCTAAAATGCAAGGGAATTTCACCTTCTTAGAACTTCAAAAATAACTTCTATTTCAAAGATGCGTATGTTAACAGAAGACACATTGTAGCTATAAACAATGTGAATACTTACTTTCCTAACTATTACCGTATAAAATAAGTTAAAGCATAATTAAAACTTTTGGAATCTCTTCAAAAACATTCCTTCATAATTTCGGTCGTTCTTGGGTCAATACATGAATCTCACCTAGCACAAACAGCTGCAAAGTACCATTCGTAAAACTATAGCGTCTTAAAAATGATAAGTACCTCAAATTCAAATTCCAAAGATAAGTTTGAGACAACAAGAACACATTCATAATTTGTTTTCGTACAAGGACTGCGCTTATATATTTATTTTTAATGCCGTTGTGATGTTCTGAATTATGCCATCAGGATAGGATGACAAAATGGACGAATCTACCCCGATTCATGAATTACGAAATTAACTCCACAGAAAAAGTATGGGCACACTAGACATTGCGAAAATACTGTGACATATCATCAAGTTGAGCAACAACCACAACTTCCACAAGCATTTCCACAAGTTCTACATGCTCCGACAGCGTTAGGATGCTGCGGACCTTCTCCCTGCCTCAAGCCACATGCACAAGGCTCGGTCGGAGGGCAAGGACAGAAGAACTGAAGCCGTTTCTGATGTATTTCTCTCTCTTTCTCTTTGGAAGGCGGGTTGAAGCAGTCGAAACGATGCTCTTTCAAAGGGTAGTATTCCTCCGGTTTTATGCAGTGCGGCTCTTCACACGTCACAGGGTTCGGAGGGATGGGATCTGGAAATTGAAAATCGGTAAAGGTAAAAGTGAAACTACACCTCAAAGATAGCACTAGTAGTTGTGTCCCTAATGCGCCTATTAGGTAACAATACCGGGTGGCAAATACTTCTCGGGAGCACAGACAGCCGACTCCTTTTGTTCGAAAGCGTCAGGATTGCCGGGACATGGACTTTCACAAACCTGGTCGATGGGCTCTAAGTCGTTTTTACCCAGTTGAACCCTCGGTTGTCCATTGTTGTAGCCCAACGTTTGGCAGTGATCCCAAGGATATGGGGGTTGGCATGGATTTGGATTATCCTGACACGGGTGAAAGTCCGTCTTTTGAGTGTTTAAGCCCAGATATTCAAAGAAACCTTCGCCAAGTTGTTCTTCACACACAGCTCGACCTGCACAACCATTATTCTGTTAAACTGTATTGAAAAATTTGAGGGAGAGCTCATCAGTATTCACAAACCCGGATCACACGGTTTCTCCTTAAACTGTTCAGGGTGATGCCGTCTCTGGCATTCAAAGTACTGCCGGATATTTTCTTTAACATGTTCAGGGAAACAACAGGGATTGGCGTTGATAAAGTCCAGCACAAAGGGGTCCACCGTTTTAAGCATGAACCGATGTCCGTAGAAGTCAAGTACTGCCCCAACATGTAAATCCCCAGGTCCGTAATACTCTGGACAATCATTGGAGGAACCTGGTTTGGGTATACGAAGGAAATCCAAGAACTTCCCTCCAGGCCACCCCGAATTTCGTACGGGAATTTCGTATACGGCCATCTTATCATCGTTGAGGCGGTAGGAGATGGTAAACTCTCTTCCTTGATCTTCCGGGCGAGTTGAGTCCATGACAGCTCCAAATTTCAAAACTTTCAATTCAAACAGCAGGCTTTTAATTGCATCGTAGCGAGGCCTCACCGGAACAATGTGGAGCCAGGACTGTAAAGAATCTTCAGGGGAACCCCAACCGTTCCATGGTGGTGGGCACTTGAGAAAAAAGGATCCGTGGTAAGCTCTACACTCCTCTCATTAACCACGAAGGTCAGAATCATTACTTACGACTTTCGGTGGCTCTGGTTTCTTGACGTCCACACAAATCGGAGTGAAATCTGTAAAGCCGTAGTTCTCTCGGTACCATTGCTTGGTGAATTCATCCATGTTGTAAATAAGGAAACGTCTTCCGAAAACGTTTATCGTTGCTCCAATTTTGAAATCCTTTGGACCGTAATACTCTACATAGTCTTTCTGGGTTGCTTCCATAAATACCACCGGGAAATTCACTAACATAAGAGTAAAAAATAATTGCAACGTGATAACGTGCACAGAAGACTGTCCGAGTAATAATTACGTGGTAAGTCCTTCCAGTCCTTTGGCAGCCTGGTTTTGTGAAGTAGAAGACTAAACGGATCCCGTCCACAATTTGGCTCTAGATGCTCCCGAACTTCCACCGTATCATCGGCCAGATAGTAAGCTAATTCCATTTTTCGCATCCCACCAAAGGTGCTGTTCCTATCATCCCAGACGCAGCAAAATTTTAGTGCTCTGTTTCCATATTCGAGGTACTTCTTTCGCCTCTCTTGACAGACATCAGGAGTCGTATTGTTTCTCTTCTGTTGTGTGAGATATCTCTTATCGGTATATGGATCTTTCGGAATCGTCTCAGGATCATTCAAGATGATCCCCTCACTCTCGTAAAATTCCTACGAAAATTTTGAAACTCGATAAAATTCCATTGAACTCCCAGATATTACTGCCCTAAACAGAAGACGAACCTTAGTGAAACAGTCGCAGTCACAGATTCGAAAAACACGTCCGTAGAACATAACTTCACAAGCCAAGTTCAAATCTTTCCAGTGATACGGCTCTCCAAGATCGTTCTTAGGGATTCTGTGCCGGCGCAGGAATTTTCCTTGCATAAGTCCCGAGTTCTTTTTCAAAAAAATTAGTTAATAGAAACACGTCTGATGCCCTCGATAATTAATAATCCACCTCAATTCTCGGCTCCTGAACCATTATGCTGTCGTCCTCGAGATAGTAGAATATTTTCACGGGGCGAACACGATAGATCTCATCCGGGGAATCATTAACAGTCTCTTTATAATACGCACAAAATCGTAGAACCTTTAAGATAGCGATTGATTAATTTTCCACTTCAGAAAGTTTTTCAGGTTCAGTTTTGAACACGCACAACCTACCTTTTTTTCTAAGGCTACGAATGCTGGGACGACCGGCGGCGGCGGCTTCTCTCGTGGCTTTCCATATGTTAAGGACGGATCATAGCTGCAGTAAAATAAAGTAAATTTCCATCATTACTTTAAGAAATTAGAGATGAATGCATGTGATGACCTCCACTTACTTATATAATTCGAATATGTTCTTGGTTGATAAGCATTTTTCTTGTATAGGTACATTACCAATACCAAGGTAGTCATCCTTTGGGATACGAAATCCGTTGACGTAGTCGAATACTTGTGTCTTCCTAAAGTCACTGAGCTAGAATAGAATCACATCAGTCTGTAAGAACTAATCATGAGTTTAAATACAGCCTGATAGAAGAACGGTACTGACTGTAGGGTCTAGGTAGGTGTTTCCGGGTAAGTTAGGCAAACCTTCCACTCTTCTACTGGACATTTTTAAAGGACTTCAAATAATGTCAAGCGGTCAAGCCTATCATAAGGTTGTCACTTTGATGCTTTGATGTATGCGCTACGCCTGCCGCAACGAGTTCGGCCGAACAAGTCCAGGGTTGTAGAAATTAAATGTACCAATTTTACGGAAGTTGAAGTGGTTTTCGATTTTAATCGAAACAGCCAAAGTAGTAGGGGGGGCATAGATTGAAAGGTTTAAAAGGAAAATACTTTATGCAAAGGCAAACATGGCAACTACAACAGAACTGCACTTCATGGATTTTTTTCTCTCACTCAGTCTCAAAACAAACAACTATCCAGTTTGATCTATATTGGAAATTATGTCGTGCCCTGTTTTTCAGAATCAGACGCTCCATAGCTACCCCCTCTGATTATGAGCATTTTAGCATGTGAAACAATAAGCACAGAAGGCTTAAGTCCCCAGCTTACTGGGGGCTGTGGAGGGGACGTGGGGAGTCTCCAAACTATAGAACTGAGTTCGTCCATCGATAATTTGACAGCAAAGAAGACCAAACATACTAGCGTTTGAAACGCGGTCAGGGAATACGGTAGTCGCATCTTCAGCGCCTTGACTGAGGTTTAGTCAGTCATATTTAATTGTTTTTGGCTTTAAAATATAATGTGCACTAGATGAAGATTTTCATTATACCTTTATCTAGCCACGACTACGCTTTTAATATTCATTGCACTCTTTCAGCACAATCGTTGTGCTGTTTGAACAAAAAATGATGTGGGATTTTGAAGATGCCAGATTTATATTTTACTTGCCATTCATATCCTTCTAATACCCAATCCTGATTTATTTTAATCCGTGTTTGAGCATTCTAATAATTACTACAGTAGAACTTCGGAATTCTCTAGTATCAAATATGACTGGCAGTAAATACTTAAGAATTAAATACTTGGTGGATAGGTGGATATAATTTTGTAATGAGGCACTTGCAGCTTGCGTCCGGCCGATAGCAGTGGCATTTGGCAATGGTGTGGACGGTGCCTTTGTGTCCGAGAAAGTAATTAATTCCAGTGTATGATCTAATAATCCTAATCAATCACTAACAAAACACATACTTGCAATCCTCGATTCTCAGTTACACTATTATTTTTTTAGATTATGGCCAATGCTCAATCAATGGTCTCATCTCTCATCCTCGAAGCTCGGACGGACTGATGTATCCCAGATCATGTATCCTGATTATACAGGGTGTCCCAAAATGATGTGTACTCGACTTGTTTCGGGAATAAAATCCAAACCAATGATGCTAGGAACATAAACGATTACTCAAATTAAAGCTGAGTGTTTGGAATTACATCTCCAAAGATACTGCCGAAATTTCCAGGCTCATTTTGAAGTAGGAACCGAAAAACGATTCTTGGAGTTGTTTTAACATAGTCGTAATCGGCAGCTCCAAATCCGTCCACAGGCCAAACGGTTTGACACACAACCATCAAGTTGGTATTTTTCGAGAGCTAATGACAAGGGCAATCTACTTCTATGTGTTAAAATGTTGTGTCATCTAAGAATGTGACCTCCGATGACCTGACCTTCGGAAAATTATGACAGGACCCTTCGACCCTAATAATGAATTGCCCTTGTTCTTTAGCTCTAGAAAAAGTCCAAATTGATGGTTGCGGGTTTTTTTGGGGCGTTTTAACATGGGCGTAAACGGCAGCTTCAAATCCGTTCACAGGCCAAACGGCTTGACTAGCAAGAAATTTGATTTCGAGTGTTTTGAAGTGTCTCGTCTATTGTAGGCAACTGATGGCTTTACAGATGGCGTAGTGCCGGGGGGTCAATTTGGGACTTCAGGTAGGACGAATATTGATGCACGTAGCCTGCAGCGCTAATAAAAGCGCTATCGAACGCGCTATTGCATATGCCTGTGCGCGCTAGAGTTTATGAGTTACAGGCGAAAAAATGTCCCGTTTACGGTAATGCTAAAATACCTTGTTTTTCTGTCCCACTCCGATATCTCAGGAACCAATGGACAGACCCAAATGAGATTGGTGCCAAACAAATTCTCCAACCTCAGGACTCACTTGGTACTAAAATCATTGATGTGCTGCCAGGGGTTCAGGAGCTAGATTGAAAACAAATGTGACATATCCTATTAAGGCACGCTGTAGTACAAAATTAATCTGTAATCTGTGTGTTACATTACAGACTAATTCTCCATAAAATTTTAGGCGACATAACAATCTATTCCAGATTACATACTACTTTCTTACTACAATTTAAGCCAGGTTACAGATTGCACATTACGGTAATCTGTAATATTAAATATTCATCTGTTATCTAGATTAAATTACCGCCCATCCTTGTTGACGAGTCGTATGAAACAGGTTTCCGTCCACCCATTAGACCAAGTATGCTTCAGTCTAGATAAGATTTTGCGCGAATTTCAAAAGGGGTTTATTGAACGAGTATGTCGCGGGAAACTTGCAATTTCGTGCATTTCGTATATGCAAAAAAGATTGAGGTTGAGGGTCGAGCTGAGTCTCTGACTGTTCTGTAGATGTGGTGGAATAATTCACAGAAATGTCACCCGGGCTTAGCGTACGTAACAATCCAGTTGGAATGTTTCACACCGGGCTGTGTAGAAGTTGTAGTTGACAGCGATTTTGGATAGAGCCTTACAGATTTGGCTGTGCGTGTGGGCATCCACTCATATTGTCACGTATAATTCAACTATGTATTCTCCATCAAATGTTACATTGCCCTCAGGTGTCCCATGCCGAAATCCGAAGGACGCCTTATCAAATGATGTGGTACGTTCATGACTGAGCATTTTCGTAACCATTTTACTCGGAAGTAAACATGATTTTAATTAACATGACTGAATCTGGTTTTTATTTTAGGTGCTGTCGCTAATATTTTCTTACTTGAACGTAAAGGATTTGAAATCCATTCGTCTTGTTTGCAAGAAATGGAACACAATAGGTTCAATGCAGATGAGGAGAATAAGTGACTTCGTAGAATTGTCTTCACATTTCAGAACTTTAGAATTCTACACTCTGATGTCGAGAAGCCCAGTGATTCCATTTGACAGCTTCACATTTAACAATGACCACGTAGAACTGTATAACAAAACGTATTTACAGTTTTTTTCCAAAATTAATATTCGACGGCTTAAACTTCCAAGTGGAATTAATTTTTCTGTGTTAAGAGAAATGCTAGTCTTTCATGTGTACAATGTTGAGGAACTTTCCCTGTCCCTTGTAACTTTCAACCATGTCGAACCGACCAAGTTCTTCCTGGAAGATCACAAGAAGATTCGTAACCCTATCCTACCAAAATTAAAGAGGCTCAGCTTGAGTTTTGAGGATGTTTCATCTACTTTCTTGCAAGATTTAATCTCAGCTGCCCCTCAACTGGAGAGTATACGTTTAATTCAGACTCATGTGGAGGGAGATGGTGAGCAGGCGATCAGAGCCCTGAATCATTTCAGTGGACGATATTTTCAGTCAGTCACTCTTCTTCAAAGTAACTACAAGCTTCTTCGGGATGATCTCGAAAACCTTACCGAGTTTTTCAAATGTAATCAAGCAAGGGAAGTCCTTATTCGATTTCACATCGTCGGTATGAATATCCATACGCTGCTGAAGTTTTTTACCGCAATTAGTGAGTATGTAGAATACTTCGATTATGCTCTCAACTTTGACTTGACCAACTTCCCGCATATGAAGAGACTGAAAAATCTGGAGACGAACCAGTGGTCTGTGCTGGCGGATTTGAACAGTTGCTTTCCTGCTTTAGAAACACTCCGGCTCGGTAGCGTGGATGAATCTGTGACACACTCGATACTGGCACCAGAAGAAGTTCCCATATTTGTCAATTTGACTCATCTTCACATTCTCGAATATGAGGGATTTCGTCTAATCACTTGTGAAGATCTACTATCGCGGACTTTTAGTGGACTACCGAGTGTAAAAAAGCTGTGCCTTCACTGCGTGGATAAAACTTTACCTGTTATCTGTGAATACTTAAAAAATTTAGAAGAACTCCGGCTTGGCTCCGAATCTCTTATTAGTGATGAGGGAATAACTGGAATCCCTATTCATTTCTGTAAGGATATTAGCCACTTGAATTTCCCCACGACTGTTGTGGGGGACCCTAAGCGTCTACGATTCAAAGGCGTTCCTTGGTTCGATAAGTGCAAAAGTAAGTGGAATTCCTCTCACATTACGCATATATCTGCTGTTACTGTTCTCTGATCTCTTCTTCTCATCTTAGACCTCCGTCTCTTTCACGTTGATCCTCCTCCTAGGAAGCACGGAAAAATAACAACAAGAAGACAAATTACTAACAACGCCGTATTTTTCGGTTTTGCTTTCATGAAGAGCTTGAGAAATTTGAGCATTCCCTACACGGAGGTATGTTTTTCACTTGCAGGGTACACATTTTATTAATAATGGGTTTGTATCTGGATCTCCTCTATTCATATTATTGGGAACGTCTCTCTTTTTTCAGATTGATGATGATGCTCTCATTTGTATCAGCAAGCATCGACACATTCGACTGGTTCGGCTGAACATCAGTGGCTGTCCTCACTTGTCCAAAAAAGGTATTGACTCGCTCAAGGCACGACGGAAAAGGTTGCAAGTTTCTGACGATGACTGGTACGATAGCTGCGATCCCCGGTTCATGAGCCAGCTTAACGTCATAAAATTAGTTGATCCAATCCCACCTCCAGAACCTCATGGAAATAACGTTGTGTCTGAGGACTCGGATTCTGATTGATTCCTGTGCTAGTGTATTTAGTGGATAACACTCGTTGCTTTATCAGATCCGGTATATGTACGATACTGACGTGAGTGTCTTATACGTGGTACGCTGTTATTCCTGCTGGGTTCAAAAGCGGAACGGATGCACTCCATAATTCAACCCATATGTAGATATTTACGTAGTTTTGTATGTCGAATTTGTTGTTATAAAACTATGAAGATTTAAAGCATGAGAGATAGGAACGCAGTAGAAGTCTTTCACGGCAACGTGAATTTATATGGTTACCCATATTCCGTTTCGACTTAACAGGAAGGCTAAATACACAGGGCTTTAACACGAAACGAAGTGACTGGAGTTTTTCAGTGAAGCACGATAAAGAACTTCCATGCACACATGTACGTATTTTATTTAACCGCGTGGCTCAAATGATGAATATTTGCACTTCTCGCATTCGCTGGAGCCAATCCATACTCGAGTCAAGATTACTAGGTCACAATGTCGAAGCCCTTAGTGATGCGATGCAACGATATCTTGATTGATGAAATGAATATTTCACTTCCGAACATCTACCGGACCGGTACCATGTTATGAAAAAAAGAAAAGACACTGTATTCAGCACCACCTGATTTTACGATTGAATTCTTTATTACGATCTTAAGTTAGCATAGCATTATCATACAATGCGCTCATTCAATTGAAATCCCATTACATGCGTCATACCCCTTTTCCAACAAGCATTCCTCCACCAATAGAGTCGGGAGGCTCAAAAGATTTCAAAGTTTCACGGAAGCGAAAAACGATTACGCAACACGAAAAACTTTGAGGCGCCACTATGAAGTTCACAGTTACAGGTCCATAGAGCATTTCTTATGTTATGCAGGCTCTCGAGTAACTCACATTCTGCCCATCTCTTCCTAAGCGTCTATCACATATACTCCTAACTTACGCAAGTGGTGTCTTCCACCTCCGTTCAACTTCAACTCGTAAATATATTCTGTATAGAAAAACAACCGAGTTTGACAACATGAAAAATACTTTTAGTCATTAAAAGGCTTAAGGAATTAATTTTTCATAGAATTCTGTCAGGATTCGTACTCCTTTGCATTCGCCACACATATTTGTATATTTATACACTACTACGAATAAAATAATTTTTACGAAACGCTTTATTACTTCAATTGCGTCTCCCTCCCCATCCCAGGAAGGGCTAACATCTTGCCCCACTCAACTCATACCGACTGATAGCATATGATCACTCAAATCCCATTCAGAAGAAGAAAACTGCTAATGGTTCTGACAGATGCTAACATTATTACACTGATATGATTCCGTGTAACTTAACAATAGTTGCTCCATAAGTACAAAATAAACACGAATCCGAAAACTAATGTGCGCATTGACAATAAGTACTCAATCCACTATGTTGGAGGCATGGTACCGAAAACAACAGCATCCCACAATCCCACTGCTCTATATTCTCATCATCATAAACAGACCGACCGTCCGTATAACATCATCCATCATATCCGTAATGGTTATACATGTGTACATATATATAAATTAGCTATTTCTAGAAAGTATTCACAAGGAACATATGGGAGGCGAATTGTGTCGTTTCTTAAGGGAATGGAATTCCACAATTTTACTCTTAATATGGCAAATGCTACTGCTTATGTGGCTCTGATGGGATGAGGATTCTGATGAATTATTCCTTGAATGACCGCAGACTTTCCCACCACAGGAATTATTACAGCTTGTCGTTGTCTTGCTATCGGCAGGGTTGGGACATGATGAACCTGTCCGCTCTGCCGAGGAATCTGTGGTCATACTCGTGTCTACTATGGAAGCTTGGCTCAGGATTTGCTGGCACGGACTAGTTCTCCCGATTCTTAAGTTACCAAGCATCTTCGAAACGGAAAATTTCCTCTTGGACGTCGCCTGGCTCTGCTGAGAAAAGTTGGAGATGATCATGTGAAATGATTGGTACAGTTCAGGAGTGTTCTCCGCCACAGAGATCTCGTTGAAGTGGCAACCATACTGCATGGCCGCCGCGAGGCCCTCCACCTTTTCCACGACTCTCAAGTGTTCCAAGTCATTTTTATTCGCCAGGAGGACGACACTGGAAGCTTTCATAGGTGGTGGAGAGTGTGGCTGTTGAGGGTTCTGCTGGTGGCTCTGGTGGTGGTTGGGATGGTGGTTGTTCTGATGAGGATGGTGATGATGATGATTATGTGATTGATTTGGTGACTGTTGGCCCTGACTAGATGACTGTTGCTGTTGGTGGGCAGCAATGGCGGCGAGGATCTGGAGTGCAAATGTGAATGAGTTGCGATCTGTGATGGAATAGACGATAATAAACGCATCCGCCCGTTGCATTTCCTCCGATGGGAATGTGGAGTAGAACTCGCCCGAGCCGCTGCGGTCCTCCTTGGTTGAAATGTCCACAATTTCAATGTCCAGAGACGAACCGTGCGTCACGGTCAGAGTTTGACGGTAGAGCAAATCTGCAGACGAAAAATAGAAAAACAAGAGGATTAGTAAATGACGTCCTTTGTTTCCCTTTTTTCCAGATGCTCCCCACACTTGCTGTTAATTTTGTCGCCGTAGGTGTGTATTCACTGCTATGGTTACTCATCTGCTTGACATTTATATCTAACAGTATTGCCACCACCACCGCCGCTAGAATGTGAACACGATTAGTTTCCACTTGCTTTCCCTCACTCAAACAAAAACTTGCAGGCACAGGCTCTGCTATGACGCGATACGCGAACCACTATAATGCTCGACCTCCGTCTTCGCCAGCTCTATAAGCTCGGTGTCACAAGAACAGTAACACACTTCATCAAATTTATGGAATTTTCACCCCGCCACTTCCATGTACTCTTTCTCGTTTCACAATACCCAAGCTCCCTTTATGATATTCATCAATCTTAGAGAGAGGGTTTTATTATCATTACCACGCGAGCCCCCTCACATCGACGTCAATGAAAGGATTGGCGCAGAAAATTCCACTCCCGTTAACCACCACCGCACAATTTTATCCTCAACTTGATCTTGAGACAACTTTCCGAAAATCCTTGAGCCGCACATACTTTTCAGCTGCAATCAAATGACACACAGGCAAACAACTCAACCCGCGCCTTGCCCCTCTCCCCACAGACAACCATTCCCTCACCCACCGGGAATTTCAAGGCTTATGCATCCGATCTACAGTGTCAAATTAATGGCTTCCTCCAGCCCATCAAGATAAACGGGAAGTGGAACCAGTCATATTATTTGGTCCTGGATTCTCATATACACTAAGTGAACCTGCCGCTCCAAAAGCCAGAGATACACCTCCGTAACACAGTGATTTTTACTGCGTTTCTCATACATACAGTTGCTAGTCCGAGACCCCTGTTCAGTCAGCGAACTCTCCTGAGGAAGGAACATGGACGCTACTAACTGTATATTACAACATTACGGCACCATTACCACGTCAAAATATCCCGCGCCCCCTCCGATCGCCGCTCCCATAGGTCTCCCAAAGTAAAAAGCCCACGGCCAAGTACAGCCAAATGCGCAATTTACGACCAGTTGCCCTATTCACTCTCCTCTGGATGTATCATCAGGAGGATAACCCAGCATAATCCCTGATTTCATTTCAAAACAAATCCCTTGCCAGCAACGTTGAGGAAGCCTGCGTGTATTGTACACAAGACCGCACAACTGTTACACCGCCGTTACGAGAATAACGACAGGGACGAAAGGCGCGGTCCAAACAGGTTCAGCAGCAGCAGCAAGGAGTATTCACCTCTGCAACCATGAGCCATACGCTCACTGCCCGCCATTACTGTGGGAACACAAAGGGGCTTTTAAGATGGTAACCAGGAGCGCCAGTGACAAGGATAAGTTTTAACGGACAGAGAAGAGTCTGAGGAGAGTCATTTATTGTAACCGGGAATCAGTTTATACCTCCACGTTGTTGGTCAAGGCTCATCTATCCCACCATATATACACATCCGGGGCCTGGTCGCGGAGAAGCACACAATGGATGGCAAATGTTTGCTTACCTAACCCTCTCTCAAGTCCGCGCCATAATAATAATGCTAATGCTTCCCGACTGTCCCTCTCCCTACAAAATCCAGTTAGTACCACTATCGTCTGGCTACTCAGCCAGGATGCCAGTTACCATACTGCACGCTTCGATGTTCCGAAATTTCCCACATATACGTGGAAGTTGTGCAGGGGCCCAATTTAATTACTTTCACGCTCTCCGCCCAACGTATACAGCATTCCGACTTTTTACTTATAACAAGACCAACAGTCTCACTTTTCCATACATACATATATCCACTATACATCCGCCGCAGCCTATCTACCTGGAGTGAGGTAAAACTTAACTTCCTCCTATTCAGACCTCCTCCTTGAACCTGGACTGAACTAACTATTCCTTAGATCCATTCTTGCCGAGTCAGACCCACCATAACAACACCACCCCTCCCAATACGGAATCCCCATCTAATAACCAACTATGTGGTTCTTTCGGCATAAATCTCCGACTGTATGGCTATTACCCGCAAGGAATTTGAGGCCGGAAAGTCTGGACGATGAGCTAAAAACTACTCACCACTCTCAAGTGGGAAAACATTGCGAACAACTGACTCAATGAGTTGGGATCTCCCGAAACTATTCTACATGGCCCGCCCGCATTCTTTTTCCCAGCTGTACAGCAGTGAGTCCTCAAGACCGCTTGAAACTTCAGAAACAGCGCGAGAGCTACGAAAGAAAACAAATTCCTCCGACGTAATAATAATACTGTACTCATGCTGCACACACAACTGCCCTCCGAGACGAAGGGAATGAACAGATGAGGTGCCATAGCGCCAATGATCCAATGCAAACGGCAGGAGTCGGGTGTGTATCATCTGCATGGTCCCAGGTCCTCCTGGTTATGAGAAAATGTTGGCGCGACAAGTCGTCGCCAACCTTTTAGACTCCCCGGATTTCGCAGCTTTCTCCCCTCCCCCCCAGTCTCTCTTCCCATTAATAGAATACTCATGTTTCACTCTGTGCAATTCTCACATACGTACACACGCTCCCACTAAACTACTACTCTCAGCATTCCTAGCATCAGTTTTTGTACACACCTTGCGTACAGACTCGTGGCTCATCCACAATGTGTGCAAGGGAGGAAGCATGTATCCCCATGTCTCCTCTTCACAACATCGTACACAAAACACACGCAGACACAAATGCTCGCATTCCCTTCCTCAATTTCCATTCACACTTGCTCACTACGCAATGCTCTTAACATGAAGCACATGGAAGTAACCTTGGACCTTAACAGGCACCAACTTCATCATCATCATCAAGATGATATGAACCTTGATGAAGAAAATTTACGCGGGATCCGTAGGGTTAAATCATGATTATTAGGAGAGTCATGCAAAAATATGTGATGTGACAGGAAGTGACTCTGCATTCCGAATGCGTTGCTTCAAGGAGAGGCACTGAGAAATTATGGCTCTGTAGCTCTGGAACTCGATGTCAATTACGGGGACTAGACCCGGACTGACTTGAGGCGCCGGTTCCTCAATCGTTCTGTGGAGGTGTGACGACGGGATGGGAATACACACCTAGCTACGCACGCACAAACACAGACTCATATGAACTATTGGGATCACCACAGTTGAATTAAAATCCGTTACACACTCCTTTTCAAATGATCATTCGGATGTGACGGTTTAGAATGTGGGAAGGCGTCAGGAGTGTTGAGGGAGTCCTGCTGGGTGAGGGGAACGGGATCCGGAGCATCGTCGTCACCTTGGACTCTCTGATACTCCACAGGGTGGGCTCCGAGAAATAAGAAGAGCACTTAAATATCCCACAACATCCACACACTTCTCACTGTATGCCTATAACTCTGGTGCCTCCAACTGTCTCCGTCTCTTCCTTTATGTAACCTAATAAATGGGAAAAGATTAATTTGGCAGTCGGCTCGTAACTCCCTGGCGCCTCTTGAAATTCTTCCCTCATCATGCATCAACTTTATAAACTCTTCTCACACCACGGATATCAGATCCGCATCAAGCTAGCACCGTTCCTGTCTACTACCTCCCAATATTCCCAATCACATGTCTTCCTCCCTCTGAACACCTCTACATCTCCTGCCCTTTATGATCCTCATCGCCGGGCTCCGATGATGACGGCGACGGTGGCGGTGGTGGGATTGCTGGAAAGCACGGTTTGATATTATTGAGTGCAGCCGGAGCAAAATTAGGATGAAAATTAACAGCATTCGGTTACTCGTGGGGGAGCATGTCAAAAATGCGTAGGATATATACAGTCAAATAGGCATACCTGTGTTCGACTTGTACTCGCCAATGTACCGTCTTGTCAAGTATCGCACTGTCAGGGCTGAAATTGAACAAAAAAAAAGAAAATATTACACTACTCTTCACCTCCCAACATCTTTCATATAAACCTGTGTACAAACATGTGGGCATATTAATTGGAATCGGGATCGGAAACGGGATTTACAAAGCCTCATCGTCGCATCATCACCATCATCAATAATGAACAAAAACAATAAGTTATCACTATTTTGACAACTCTCAAACCTGCCAAAGCTCTGGCCCAATTACTTTGTCGATTAACGTTCACCACCAAAGTGCATGTGGATTCCGCCTCCGCAGCCTCCTCCAAATAACACTCGGCTCATTGGAGCTCAGACAACTTTTACACAGAACAGAGCTATTCGGAAAATTGCAACCTGTACTTATCCAGTTAATGGGAGAACCTTGGGAACTGATTATCTGACAGAGTGGGGTGCACTGAACGATGTGCCCGTGGCAAGATTACGTGTAGTGACTCAATACTACAATTAGATTCGGTACTATCCATCCGTCCATCCGTCAACAAGCAGTCAGTGCCGGAGACTTGGCAGGGGGGCCCACCGGGATGACGCACATAACATATGTCCTGGCAACGCCATCATCTTGGGATTTTAACAGACAACAACTGAGAGAGCCCTAACTTAGTTCCCCATGAGCCTTAGTATGTTATGTGTACCCGCATCTCCTGCAAGACCTCACCGTCATCCCCACTCATAATACCAGTTTTAAACCATCAACTAAAAGGCCTAAACTCAATCAGCGTAAAGATGAGAGAGCCTCCATCCAGCATTATCCTCGAAAAGCTCTGAGGTCCCTCATCTCATTTCCAAGCAAGTTGTAGTCTCTAACTTGTAAATGAGGAATCAAGATCAGTTTACCCATCGCCGGATCACCTCTTTTGCTGAACACTGCAAGGCAGTATTGTGAGTTGCGTTCCACTGGGTTCATCCCTCGAGATGAGAAAGATGACATTTACAATTTCCTAAAATTCACCCCTTCACCGGTTAACTATTGACTGTGAGAGAGGTCAAAGGGCAAATGCATCTTACTTCGCAGTCTTTTTCCACTTCCCCACTCTCAAGGGACAACTAGTAAACACTATCATCCAGACTTCCAATGAGATTCCCATCCTCTAAAATTACTAGATTCCCATCATACGATCTGGGTATGTAAAGTAAACACAAGATATTATTATTCCGCTCCTCGTCATCCTTTACGTAACATCCGCACGAA
Source organism: Pseudobourletiella spinata (assembly GCA_009870155.1). Classification (NCBI taxonomy): domain Eukaryota; kingdom Metazoa; phylum Arthropoda; class Collembola; order Symphypleona; family Bourletiellidae; genus Pseudobourletiella; species Pseudobourletiella spinata. The sequence goes on from WJFA01000670.1 coordinate 23,620, forward strand.
ACCCGGCTCAAACAAGGATTACATAATGTGAGGAATGTGCTCATAGAAATTTCCATGGAGTGGGGATCATAGCCATCATCATAATATTCATCTGCATCTTCATCTTATTATACATACACAAGCTGCAGAGTCCCTCATCAACCCTGAGGAGGGGGAACAGTATCAAGTCAACTGTTATTACTTCCTCCTTCGAAGTGAATCTACCCTCAACTTACTCCCACTGAATATGCTACCGCATGAAAGACAGAATCCCACGAAATAATCAGATGCGCGACAGAATGGGCCCTCAAATATGGCAAGTTGTGACCCCTAATGAATATTGCATAGCTCCGCGTAACATTAGCTACCCCTTGCATAACTACGACTACAATCCTAACCAAGGCGGGTGAATCTTCATTGATTCTCATTCAAATAAATATTAACCGGATGATCCCATATCGTTTTCTAAGAGCAACGAGCCTTCAGTTCACAACTGGTGGTGAATGAACACATTGAAGAAGCCGTATATTGTCGACTTGCTGGCCAAAGCTGTGACCCCTTCTGTATACTGTAGTATGGGAAGGCCTGCGCAGGAACCCTTCCGTAACATATAGTTCCAGTGACATCCGCCGCCCTACCCCGCAAGTTATACCACCCACTTAATCCAGATACCTCAATCCAGTTACATAAAAACATGTCGTGGTAGTCTCTTCCGGGATTGAGGCAGGACTACTACTATCGCAAATTTGTATAACAAATTATGCAGATCTTGTGATACGAAGGAGGGAAGTGCTCCGGTTTCCCCGGAACATTATCAGTATACAAGACCCCATGATATAGGAATTTGGGAATCAAAGCCGTGTGATGTGTTTGCTGGTTATGTAACCATTGAAGACGTTGTTATTCCAACATCTATCAACTCTGCCCTACTTTCTTTGTTCATATAGAGAGTACATAAGATGCTCGGAACCGGAACCAAATCCCACTTTTACGGAAGAGCCCTCCAGTATATTGATATATACACTTATGCACATCGGGATCAGCTGTATTCAACCTTGCTTTCATACTCAATATGTCTCATACACACACTCATGCATAAATCCCGGTAGCAAATCAATGTAATGAAATTACGACCAATCAACTATTTGGAATCAAATCTTTTACTTCATGTGATGATCATTCTGTAGCAGATTGGAGTATCACCATGTTATTATATTATATACCTATACATTTGGCATCATGGCCAGCCACGGCCCCTTAAGATAATAAACTTCCTCTCCTGCGCTCCTCTGTATTTCTCCTTAAAATCGGTACTGGATTCAACCAGTTCCTCTAGTCTGGTAGTAGTAGCAGTATCTTACTCAGTCACTGGATATGAGAAGTGGAACTGGAATGGCTTAATAGGTACGGGGACAGGGCGGTTCTCACATAGAACTTTTCATTCATCTTTCAATGGAGATGGAGTACAGGGGCAGCTGGGGAGTGTCAGAAGGTTTGTATCCGTCACACTAAACCGGAACATATACAGGGCCCCACAGGGCTAGGTAGGACACGTTAAGAGAGTATGAGTTTACATCAACAGACCAAGATGAGAGGGCAAGTGTGCGTATGTCTTCAGTTTGGGTGTGTTTGTATGCACGTGTGTGTGTGTGTGTGTGGTATACGACTCCGTTCACACTTGGAGTAAAGACCTACTTTCTCCGGACGAGTCATTCCGTCTGCTGATCCCCACCAATTCCGATGGGGTCCACAAGTACTCTGTTGAATATTTGTAAGGAAAACAAATGCGAGGCTGGCAGTATATGATATGCATATACCCTCTGCCATGTGGAAACAAGTTAAACCTTTCAAAGTCGGGAGCCATTCAGACCTATTTTGAGGCTAACCTTCGAGTGGGTCCGACACTCTTATGTGTCGCACAAGCTCTCATCATGAGTAAATGGATTGGATGTACTCTAGTTAGAAAACCGTTAAACTATACCACCCTCTGCGTGCGCCCCTCTCCCCTTCCCCCCACCAAAATTTCAATTGCCCGAGCGGAAAGCGTAAATCTCAGATCCGGGTATTTGGGTCAGTCTGAGAACTCATCATCGATGAGGCGAGGGGTGGGATTGTGCAAAGGAGTGGGAATCTATAGAGCCCCGTGTAATTACCAGTAGCAGTAGATCCACACGCAGAGTATCAGTGGCTCACCCAGTAGGCCACCATAATAGATAAAAGTGAAGAGGGTGGAAAAACAGGGCACACATGTGAGGCGGGATAATAGTGAGAGGCCCACATTCGAAAAAGAAATCATCTCCACTTTCCGATTTACCTTAACCATCGAGGTAATCGTACTCTGAATTCTGACGCATATGTGGAATCACACGCCGTTGCTCCAAGTTTCCGAGATGAATGCACTACTATAAACTGAGGATCTATCCCGCAAGAGAAGCTTCTCATACAGTGCAAGACTATGACCTAATGCCTCTTTAAATCTCATGGTACTCATCTCACTTTTTCCTTACCCTTGTCACGTCGTTTTTCCTCAATTCCGTGTCGTCTCTGAAGAGGTAGCAAACTACTAGACGGAACACTTTTTTTGCGAAGAAGCACCTCGCTGACCTTTGTGAAAGGTTGACTATAAAAACCTTTCCTATGTCTTAGGGGTAACTGGGAGGGAGATAAAGACAACTAACTACTGCGGGAATAGGATGGGACACACGCCGCTGCCAGAAAGTAACCGAAATAGACGATCAATCATGTGTATGAGTCACTCATGAGCTTTTCAGACTGACTTGTTAAATCTATGATTAGGTATCAGGAATTCACAAGGGTAATTGCATGTTTGTGTTCCGTGTCAACTTTCTTTAGAGCGTTGACTCAAAATTTTCATCAGAACTCACAGACCGCAGGCTGTCTTTAGTGGGAGGCGTGCGACTGCACACACACACACACACGCATACACACGCACACATATTAGCATCTGTCCACGATCAGCTTCCCTCATGTAGAGTAAAAAGTAAGTAGTAGAAGCCGACAAGTATTTTCCTGTTGGCCGTCTTTCAAGGCCTGTCAAACGAAAATGACAAGGTGAACAAAGGCGAAGACGAGTAAACATGAGCATTACAGGCAAAGAGAAGAGCCTGTACAGGGCTGTCATTTTTGTCATACCTTTGGTACACAGAAAAACAACAGGGGGACCAACAATTCCCGCCCCCTCACACGCTCATAGCGGCTTGGCACATGAGTCAATAGACTCGTAGTCGAGGGAACCAAAGTACACAAAGGTCAAATTCAAATTATAGGAGTAGAAAATGGCAGGATGGTGATTCAACGCTCCGATACAAGTTGATTCCCCTATCAACTCTCCGTCTATGAGAGAGCTTCATAAATTTCAATCACCATTCAATTTCCCCCAGCCCAGCTCCCATAGATTTGAGAGAAAAGGAGCTTATGAGGGTCTCCCTCATAATAATTGCTCTCGGGTATTTCCTCTTGTTTGCATGAGCTTTACTACCACTCGGGTAGTGATGTGAAAACGGTGCCAAGATGGGGTAAGAAACCCGAGAATGTTTGCACACTGAGAATTTAGGGAACGGGAAGGAGGAGGCAGGAGTCTCCTTTGCATGTGCCTAGGCACGATGAGGGAATCATCAAAGTTTTCCATCACCGCTCCGCTGTGCGAGCGCTACAACTACGGGCTAACCCTTACTCTCTCACGGAGCTTTGTGAGACTGAAGACTGACTACATAGAACTGAATGCAGAAGAAACTTGTGCTCCCCCCGCCCTCCCTCTCCTGTCCCCTCTATACGCCAGCTGAACATCCATTGAGCACAACAAGAATGACGACGTCTGGATGACTCACTATTCCCCCGGCTTATGTGCCTCCGGTTAATTTGGTAACGTAAAATAACTTGGTTGGAATTTTCCTTCACTCGGTCGGAGCTAGCAGAATACTCGGCATGTGCTTACAGGAATAGAAAACCCTGTTTGTGGTATAGCCAAAGCACACTGGGAGTTTGAGTTGGATCCAGAAAACTTGGATGCACACATAGGAGGAGCACTAATAGCACAGAACAAAACAACGGACTGGCTCTGTATGAGCTGATGAGGTACGCAGGAAAGAAGGAAAATTCACAAATGGGAACTTGGGCAGCTGGAAATCAAACGACCCATCTTGGAGAGCTCTTCCAGAAACCTTCATCAACAACAACACTTCCCATATTTTCTCTCTCCGGTCCAACTTGTAATTTCACCATCACTGAATCACTACCCCTGCAAATATTCTCCTCCCTCCGCATATTTCCCCTCGAGACTGCTCAGGACGACAGGATATCTTCAAACCGTCTGTCCAACACTTCCTTTGTACAAGTGTGCATACATATACTTTATCAACTCTTAGTCAAGTTGCCACACAGGAAGTGTGATGGCTCTCCCGTTTCCGATCCATATAAACCACATATGATACTGAAGAGATAAATTATAAAAGAGTCGGTACTTACCAGATTTTCCCACCTCATGTTGTCCAATGACAGCGATCCGAATCTTTGGATTTCCCGAACTATGTCCATTGGAACTCCCTCCTTTTTCCTCAGATGTCTTCATAATGATTTTCATACGTGAATTCACTGCTTTCCCCTCCGACTTATGAAACTTCCCGAGTCACTGTATAACACCGTTTAATAACTTTCTCTCAGAAATCGAATCACAGATAAATCCGTAGATGGTGATTCTTAACTATTGTGAGGAGCTATAATACTCGGTGAGGTGCGCAGGATTGGACGCAAATGTTTCAATGCTCTTAGCTTATATATCTCTGTTGCTAACTGCTACCTAGCGCACGGCCACCTCCACAGTTCAGGCAATCACTGATCTCAGACGGAAGATCACCGACGAACTGAGCAGAGTGTGAAGAAGCCTGTTGCACTTTATAGTCACGGAGCAGGACGGTGTGGAGGAAGTGCCGGGTGAGGAGTGTCTTCCTCCCATCCGCTCCTTACGGCAAGCCTCTGCTCCGCTCTGCCGGTTTACCCACCCGTATGCACACATCTGAGCCCGCAATGCTGGAATCCACGCATACGCAGACATATGCAAGTTCAATTCACAAATTGCATTATGTATACACATAGAAAAACTTATTAGTTTACCATCAAGACCCTCTCGTTACACGTTCTGATTACCTTAAAAACGTCGGGGCACGGGCCGTTATTAAAGATATGGTGGATCCTATACATGGGGCTCAAGGTTTGCACATGTACTGTGGTACAACATCATAATGTACATATGAGGTAACATGTAGATGCACAGAGTAGGTGGGATTGGAGTCGGAGAATGACCATCGGATTTCTCACGGTTTGTCCACATGGTGAAGGGCAGGACGAAGAATGTGACAGGGCTTTGTGTATGTGCTCGGCTTGCACAAACAGGGCTGGATTTATGTAGATCGAGCGGCTGGAGTGCCGATTGACTGTGCTGTCGTCACTGGAGACTGTGAGCAAAGGGAGAGTCATGATGGTGCTGCGTGACATCGACTGACCTGGCTCTGGAGTTCAAGGCTTATCCTTTATAGACAAAACAAATCATAAGAATTGATGGTTGGCTACCAAACTATGCTGCAGTTCCATAAAGCTTTCCTGACCAGATGAATTTGCGCTCAAAACAGTAGTATGATATCCAGAAAGGAGGAGGTGTGGGGTATGAGGACAAAAGGATCCCTTAGTATGACTTGTTAATTCGAGAAACTTGTATGTTCAAGTAAACAGGCTGAACTCCCTTGACCCGCCGATCCATGGGATCCCGCCGGTGTATAAAGAATATGAGAANGGGTATGAGGACAAAAGGATCCCTTAATATGACTTGTTAATTCGAGAAACTTGTATGTTCAAGTAAACAGGCTGAACTCCCTTGACCCGCCGATCCATGGGATCCCGCCGGTGTATAAAGAATATGAGAAACGCCGTAGTGGCGATGAAGTCTCTATAATCATGTACTTGTCGCGTCCGTATTGTTATGGAAAAAACTTTTCCAATTATATATTCTTTCTCATTTTCAACAAAATGATTTAGCCATTCGGTGTAGGATCAATTTTCAAATTATATGTGCGAGTTCAGTTGAGAATATCCTCCCGTCTCCAGCTTGGTTACGAACTTAATTAGATTTTTACCAAAAAAGGAGAGACGACAGTGTTCCTCCGGCACCACGTGCATACAAAAGATGAACTCTTAACGATGGTGTCATACTCTTTAATTGAGTTTACATGCCGTGGGATCAATGTTTTCTCATGTTATTAACAAGTGGGGGTTGTCATCGCTTGGTGAGGGAACCGTCAGCGGCGCACTGTAATACCATTTGCTGACACGAGCGAAATAGCTCTGAGGCGCCTGGGCAAATATAGCGGTATTACTCACGATATTTTTCAAAAAATAAATCAACTCCCAACTTTGTGTTTATGCTGGATTGCAAAATCATATCAGTTTATACAGGATTTACAAGCACAGCTCAAGGCTGCAGTACACTGCTGTATTACCCCGCCGGCTCACCCACAGAGTTGGCACGTACGTGTAGAGAATTCCAATCATGTTAAAATGTAAACCTCAACTGAAACATGTCACATGAATTATTTTCATGAAAGACCGTGGGCTCAAGCAGCGTACCAAAGGGTACTCCTCCTTAGCATAATCATTGGCGTACAGCTACTATGTGTGCTTCAGATCTGCTGGGGGAAGTGGCTGGCGTCATAGTTGAGGTTCCCGACTCCATCGATAGGAATGGTCTCTCGAGCCCCCAATCTTTTCCCATACATGAGCCGTGACTGTCAAGAGCACATAGACTGGGGTTGTGGGCGTAGTCCTTAGCGTTGACAAGTGTGAATCTCTAAAGAATTTCCGGAAGATGACGACGACGACGGCACCTCTTGTCGTAGATTACTCAACCGTTCCAGTCTAGAGCATCGTGGGAAGCATCCCGGAGTCACTGCGTAAGAGCGTGAGACCTCCGCTTTCATTATTTTCCTCTCGTTATTATATACAGCAGTATTTTTTGCAGCTGTCCAGTTTGCTCAATGAAAAATTCACGTGACAATGATTCCGTTATTTGGAATCGGAGGACCTTGTTTTCTTCCCCGGAATGTGGGGGAGGCTGGCGACGCCCATGGGACCAGGTTATAAATTTACTCCACGGTACATCAAGTACGTTCACACGACAGAGCTTTGGGGAGCGAATCTGTGATTAAGTAAAATTCCTCGTAAGTATTCCTAGATTCTGTAGGAAATTACGCCTTGTGCCTTTAGGAAATGATGAGCTAATCTAGTTTAATTGATACCAGCTTTTGGGGGACAAGGAGTAGCTTTAGTTTTTTCGAGAAAACCTCAGGTCCATCGTCCGTCTTTTTCGGAGTCACTACTTGGTCTCGGAAGAGTAACTTTCATGTGCTTGGGGTGTGAGAAGGTCGTAAATTCTCATGGTACACTTTTCCTTGCACACCCAACCATACCGGCAATTCCTCTGACAGGGGCTGACTGACTGAGTCACACTTACACAAACGAATTTCCAAGGCAAGCCCATCCTCCGGAAGTCATCAGCAAAGGATCTTCAGTTGTAAATATAGTGAATTTGACATAGAATTTGTCGGACATTCATTATTTAACATGCTGATTACCCTACACAGCAAAGTATCACGAATAATTTCCCGCTTGTACTTATCCCGGTTCTTCTTCTTCGTCTTGGCCACAGATACCTCCTCGTTTTCTGTTTTCCCATTACTGTACTATTAAAGCTGTCCCAGAAATCAGAAAACAATCCTCGGTGGAACAGCATGCCGGTGCGTTACAGATGGAAAGGGTCCCGGCAATACGAATTCAAGCTGGCCAATTGTAGGGTAAAACAAAAGGCGGAAGTTCCACCGCAGAATTTTATCATCGCCTCAAATACTATAGTATTTTTTGTTTAGCTGCTTTGCATATTCTCCAAGTAGGAGTCCTGCCACCTCTGTACCCTTAAATGGTAATCCTCATCCTGATCTTACGGTAATACAGTTCATTTCCTTTCACCATCGTGATCG
>WJFA01000671.1:0-31630 GCA_009870155.1 Pseudobourletiella spinata
ATTATTTTGGAAAATAACATTTTTCTATTATTTCGGAAAATAAAATATTTTCTATTATTTTGGAAAATAACATTTTTCTATTATTTTGGAAAATAAAATATTTTCTATTATTTTGGAAAATTAAAATTTTCTATTATTTTGGAAAATAACATTTTTCTATTATTATGGAAACTGACATGTTTCTACTATTTTGGAAAATAAAATATTTTCTATTATTTTGGAAAACAAATTTTTGTCTATTATTTTCGAAAATTATTTAAAGTGAACGCGGGAAATCTTTTCGGAGCTTACGAGATCCACAAGGGGCTTGACAAGGAGGTTGAATCTCTCAATCGTGACGAATCCTTCCCGGTCATTGGAGAAAATATGATAGAAATACTGGAGGATGGGCCGGGTCAAGTCCAAATTTTCCGTCAGACACTCCGCCGCCCGCTCAATAATGAAGCCCGCAAAAGTAACAAATAGACTTTTCAGCCGCTCCGCGGCATGGACACTGAACCGGAAGAAGGTGATTTTACGGGCTAGGCTATCCGTGGCCCAGTCGAAGACCCGATGGTAGAACGGTCTGAATGTCCCCTCGGCTAGTTTGAGAACGACCCCGCTCACGAGGGCCTCGATAAGACTATCCTCAACCATGTCCACATCACTCGCCGCAATGCCCTCCTGGTCAACAACCCGATCCCGATACACCAGGAGGTCATTCAGGAAAGTGTCAAACAAGGACGGGAGGAAAGCACTGAAGTCCGCCTTCTCGGTGGCGAGGAGTGAGTCCCGCAGGAGCCGCACAATGACGACCAGCGCCGCGGGATGGGTCCCCAGCTTGCTAAAGGCCTTCTGGATACTCCCCAAAGAGTTCCTCAACGGGATTTTCGCCGCAATAGTCTTAGTCAACACTTTCAGCTTCTGCTCAAACACCTTCCGCCGGTTGTCCGCCTTGTCCCCATCGCCGAAAAGGGAGGAGCGATTGGACAAAATCAGGACGAGGGACTTGGACAGGACGCTGGTGGGGACGAACGGGCCGAGATGCTCCACGAATTTACTCAACGTCGTCATCCCACTCACGACGCGCAAATACGTCCCCATGCTCCCCGCCTTCCCCCCACTCATCTTCTCGTCATCCTCATCAATGTCCGAGGCGGCGGGGTCCACAGTGGCAGGGACCTTAAATGCCTTCAGGACGGCCCGTGTCACCTCATTCAGCTTGGGGAGGATCATGGACTTCAAACAGAATAATTCACTGAGGCAGAGCAGGGCGGATGCGGCCAGGAGCGGATTCTTGTTCCGGGCATGTGTGTAGCTCATGTCGAATACGGGGAGGAACTCCTCGGGCAGCTTCATGGCCAAGTGGCGCGCCAACAGCTTTAGGGACAGGAAGGCAGTTTGAACGAGCGGGACGAGCTCACCGTGAGCGTCAACTTGTTGGGCGCAGCAGGAGAGGAGCGCCGGGATGAGCTCCGCGAGAACGGTTGCGTCCCCGAACCAGTCAAACTGTACAAGTTGGAACCAAACATTCAAGTACGAGCGCACACACAGTACTGGTAGTGGGCTGGGGGAATCCCCATACGTTCAAGCAGTGACAATACCAACAACAACTAACCCGTTGCATGATGCGCTGATTGAGAATATCCAAAATCTTCTTTTTGATCCCCGGATCGTCCTTGCCCAAAATGAGCTTGACGGTTCGAACAAACTCCTTCGGGTCCAGTGCAACATTTATCTTCTCAATCACTTCAAAGTTTCGGTTGGCTATCAACCGGAACGTCTTTTCCTCATTGAGCGCGGACAGGAGGCGGGAAAAGGACAGGCATTTCTCCAGCAGCGTCTCAAAGTTGAGCGACTTATCATCCGTCTCCTCGAACTTGGAAAGCAACAAATTAAAAATTTTATGGAACGATGATTTTTTATGGATTTCTCGGTGGCATCCCATCGTTGGCACTTTGACATTTGCATCAATAATGCAGAGAACTGTACCTTCGACACGGTTTTCGCAATGAGTTCCAGACAAAAGTTGATCAACAACTGGGCCTCCTTCAAGCTGTGCTTCCTTGACAGATCCACCACGGACTTGGACCAGGCACTTTGAGCTGACTGACATTTGCTGAAATCTTCATTTCTTTTTTCTATAATTATAATTATTGTTATTAGTAAAAAAATACATGAAAAATGATTTAGTTCAACGCAAACTATTCCTTTTCTGATCTTTTTGTTGCCGTTATAATGAATGCCATCAAATCAGCAAACAAAAACCAAAAACGAAAATATCCAGCCACTTACTGTCATAGAGCGGAAGCTCTGCGAGGTAAATGTACATTTTCTCCATGGTCTTGAGAACAGCATTTGGAGGAAACTGCCACAGAATATTTTTGGCCAATTCCAGATCCGACTTTAGCGCATTCCTGCAATTGGTAAAAATCAATTAATGACGTAATTAATAATAATTATAATGAAATAAATAATAAATAAAAATAAAAACAAAATAAATAATAAATAAAAATAATAATAAAATAAATCATATATGAAAATTAGAAGAATAAAATAAATGATAAATAACTGACAATAATAAATTAATTTAATCAATAGGAAATATTTGTTTTTTTCTTAAATTACCGTTTATTTTCTGACATCAATGCGTTGTCAACAATGATGAAGGAGACTTGCCACATGGACTCTACCGGCTCTAATACCTCCACGAGCGACTTGAATATGGGGACCCGTCTATGAACCGGAATGTCCTGGACAGCGGAGGTGAAGACTCGGTAAATCCCGGCGGAGACGAGACTTCGTGAGTACTGCCGCGCCCCGCTGGAACTCACCAGGGTCGGGATGATCGTTGCCACTGTTTGCTGGATGAGCTGAGTACTGTATGCATCGTCTTGTCTCAATATGGAATTCCCCATGAAAGTGAACAGGCTCATGACTCCATGAAGTACTTGTTCCTGCGCGACAAAAAGAGCAATTAACCAAAATTTAAGCACGCTGGCCCCTTGTCGGTTGGACGAAGATGTCATTTGAGCATAACTTACTGGAAACCGTTTGGCAGCATAGTTGAGTAAAATTAGGGCATGATGATGTGTCTGAGGATTGCGGGAAATTCGGAGACAGTCAATGATACTGTCCACTTGGAAGTGAACCCAATCTAAAACAGAAATTACAGTGAGTGAGTCAGTTTGTTGTAGTACATAGAAATTAGGCACGGCCACGAGTCTGAAAATGAAAAAATTGAATCTGAAACTTCAACTCACCGCTCATATTGCTCTGAATATCGTCATTATATTCCTCGTCCTCGCAGGCTATGGTCAAAGCCGTGAGCATGAGCTGCTTCAAATACTCCACGGGAGTCTGCTCCTCCATCTCTATGCAACTACATACGACGAGAAGAAATTCTCAATGGTCACACCTTGAATGGTATACGGGAAAAGAAATTTGGTTCAATTCAAAAAACAACCTTACATCTTCAAAATCTTAAACAAGGGCTGAATCAATTTCGTCTTCCGACTCAATCGTTTCCCACTCTGAACAAACTCGAGCACGGTCTCGGTCCGCCGCACCCAGTCCGTCGACGTATCCAGCTTAGCGTCCTCCACCAAATTAAATGACACGGATTTCCGACCTCTCTGATTGGCATTTGAGGCAGAGACTTGCTTCCGTTGAATTAGGAGACAAGCCTCTAACTCTGCCTCAATTATCTCCGTGTCCAGGGTCCATTTACGAACAGTGCGCTGGACTGCAACTCTTATCTGTAAATAAAAAACAAATCATCAAAATTTCTACTGTAATTTACAATGGCAATTATTAACGGAATTTGAAAGGATAGGCTATCAAATCCGGGTACGGATTAAGGCGGATTAGGGATGATTACGGTTGGACAAACCTCTGCAGTTTCGCAACTTGCTGACACGTCTATCATGGTTCTAAAGAGGACTTTCTTGGAGCTCATGTCCAACTTCTCAAAAGCCGCCGCGCTCAGCTTGCTCAGAATCTTTTTCGCCGTTTCTTTGTGCTTTAGGCAGTCTCGTACGATTGAGGGATCCTTCATTGAGCCGTCGTAAGTGCTCAGATATGAGGCCAAAACGGCGGATGATTTATCTACGTCCAAGATAGGACGAATATATGGGACCAACTTGTCAAAGACCTGAAGCCCAGGAACACAAAAAAAATAAAATAAATGTCACGCCCTAAAGGGGCGAAGAATCATCCAAATCCAACGGCCACAGACTTACCGACACAGTCACTCCACTGCACAGATCGAGGAAGCCAAAACGGATGAGCTCGAGCTTCTCGTCGTCCGTTCCGATCTGAACAAAACGGTCGTGGATCTTAGAGTTGGATTTCTCACTCAGGAGCCGCGACACAGCACTGGCCACTTGCCTAAAATTCAAATTACAAAAAAATTAGATCATTTCCTCAACTGGGCAAATATAATCGGTCAACTAATGGGACAATGGGAAGCATACGTTTTGTCCGACTCGATCGCTGCCCGGAAACGAAGGACGTAGGTAATCAAGTCGCGCCAGACAATCTCCAAGTGCTGCCAGCCCAACAGTCTCTTGAGGCACTCCAACCCCCAGTGCCTCACATGAGCAGAGTTGTGCTGAACGCATTGAGTTAGCAACAACTCGACGAGATCCGAAGCCTCCTTCCGGTACTCCTCCGACTTCCTGCTCTTCGAAGAGCCGTCACTGTCACTGGACTGCGTGGATCTGGTCTGTCTTGGGGTGACCGGGAGCTCTATGGGTACTATTGGCCCCTTAACAGATCTGCGAGTGTTCCTCGCGGGGCTGCTGGACTCCTGAATGAGTGGGAGCAAGGCCTTCATCTCCGGCTTCGTCACTACTTCCTTCTCATCATTAACAGCCGTCACGGCCAGCTTCTCAAAAATATTGGCTAAAAACTGGAGTGAGCGTATGAGCAAGTATTCCGCCTTGTGAGGGTCCGGATTCCGACGCTCTTCCAAAATCATCTGCATCCAGAACTCCAGTAGGGATGAGCTTCTTTTGAAACATTTCTAAAATTTAATTCAATTCCATCAGAGTTGTCCTCGAACGAGGGAATGTTGAGCAATTGACTTTTTGACTGATATATTATTTTAAATCCTACGGAAGACTATTACATGAAGGAGCTGATTCAGGAAATCCGCACAGAGCTCCTTGCACTCCGGTCGCTCGCTGCACAGAAGTGTGTAAAGGAAAATCCGCTGGATTAAACTCTTGTCAGTAAGTTCCACCCTGAGCAGAGCCGTGAACAGCAGTTCTAATGATGGCTGCTCCGTTTTCGTTGTAAACTTTAATTGCTTGTATATTGTGTCTGAATCCACTGGGAAGGAGGAATGTGGGTTCAAAGCCACCTGTATCGAGTAAAAATATTATTAATTAATATTTACTATTGCATCATTTAAAATACTATGGACTAATATTTACAGCTGTATTACTTCAGATATTATTAATTAAAATTTACTATAATAATATTATAAACATTATCAGTTAATATTTATTACTTCATTATTTCAAATGTTATTTATGAATTTATTTTCCAAAAATACATCCTGAGCAAGAATCAAAATTCGACGGGAATAATAAAAATAAGTACCTTTTCGAATTCCTCAAAGACATCAAGGACATCCTCTTCCGTCCTCCCCGTGAGCAATGCCATAAAGGCATGCTGTACGGAGCCACTCCGACGGGATTCCTGTACCCAAAGACTGCTTCGAAACTCGGAGGTCATTCCCGTCATAGCCTCATAGACGACCTTGCAAATATCACTGGGACTCGCCTCGGCTTTAGTAATCACTGGAAAAGTAGCAAAAAAATAGATTATCCACTTATCTCTGCATGACGGTGGGTCAAAGTAAATAAAAACGCACTGCCCATGCTCCAAATGTGATGTGCAAACCTGGTATAAATTCCTTGAGGAAAACGTGATTCTGGGCGAACTTGGTTTGGACCAAAACTTTGGTCAATTTGACGTCAGACTGCTTCAAAGGGAACAGGAAAGGGATCATGAGAGTACAAATTTTCATTTTTAAGGGTTCGTGTTTTTTGGGCAACTTGCTCGCGACAGCACATAGTCGGCGAATAGCCAATTTGGTGCACTTGACACCCTGTCGCTTCTGCAAAATCGTTCCATATCCTTCCACCAAAGTTTTCACACTGAAAATCTTCTTCATTAGGGTCACTTTCTGCTTCAGTATGGCCAACACTACATCCAGGTTGTCATCACTGAATCGTTGGACCAACTTTTTAGCAAATTTATTCCTGTCCTTCCTGAACTTGGTCCCACCGAGTTTATTCTTCTTTGTCGCATAGCTGAAGAATTTCTTGGCTCGAGATAGATCCTTTGTGATGGCGCTGGCCCGTAAGTTATCGTCCGCATGGTTCGCCAGTTGATGACTTTTCCTTTTCTCCGCGAGTTGAGCCACATTCCTTGCGAATTCCGGATCCGAGTCCACTGCAAGGGCAAACTCTACAGGGTATTTCCGTTCAAACTCATCTAAGAACTGCGTGAGCATTAGACGTTGACGTAGGAGACGTTCAGCCTTCTGTTTCTGCTTATTTTGCTGGGTTAGGAGGCGGTGAGAAAAGAACATGTCTCTGAGAGGGAGGCAAATGAAAACAATAATTGAGTCATGAGGGCCGAGAGTTCGCATGACATACATCATACTAAGCTCCACAATTTTTAGATACCTTAGTAAATCCGCACGTTGATGAACAGACATTTGAATGGAGGCAAGATAATCCCATATCTTGGAATCTATCTTCTTACTCCGCATAAAGAAGGTTTTCAGTATAACTCGAGCGGCAAAGTACACGTCCATTTCATTTGAAATATCCGCTATAGCTTCGATGGTACGATCCCGGACCGCCTCATCTTCGATATAGAGTCCATCCCAATAATTCACAGATGCAATGAGGTTAACGAGGAGAATTGCATTTTTCTGCATTGCGGCGGTTGATGTCTCCAACAAGAGGACCATGACTGGAGTCCCTAGAAATACGCCCGCAATATCTGGTGCTTCCTTCCTGATGATCATCAATGTTGTGATAATCATGTAGACAGCTGATAAAAGATTCTCATTCTGCCGAAGCGTCCAGTTCCTCTTGATTAGTTGGAGAAGCTCGAGAACACGTGAGCTGATGAGGCTCACGACGACCTTGATACGAGGAGCCTTGTAAGAACTGGAAGCGTAGGTTTCATTGAACCTGTGCAGGATTCCAAGGACCGTTGATGTAAGGAAAGCAAGGAAAGTCCCAAGGTTTTCCGGATGCTCCTCGTGAACCTGTGCATGAACCATCTGGTAAAAAGTCTTGTTTGCATTCAGTGACAATTTCTGTTCTAAAAAGTAATCAAAGAAATACCGTCATAAAATTATGGAGGACGTTGAAAAGCCAGGGAATAAAAACGGAGTTTCCGTTGCTGAACAAGACAGACTTTGTCACGGGCAGCCCTGTCTTGACGGATGGCACTAGCCACAACCAGTGCTTCCCACTTTTCATCTTTTCCACCTCCAGGATTTTGATCACAAGTGCAAAAGGTCGGGTGTCGTAGTACGGCAAGATGCAGGCAAGCACAGCTTCCACGTTGAACTGCTCGATATGAAATCTACGTCGTGTGAAACATAAAATTCGATTATACAGTCATTTATACTTTTAACACAGAACGACAACATTGGATGGAGCATTACCGATGAACAAGCCATTCCATGCATTTCAGTGGAGCTTTGATCATCATATACGGTGATAAGGCAATCAAGAATTCCTCTATAGCTTCATCCAGCTCCTTATTCATCGCATGGTTAGCTACAACTCGTTCAAAATTCTTCGATGACTCGTCGAACAGCATGGAGTTGAAGTACTTGGTAAAGAGTCTTGGATTCAAGCTTTCCAACTCCTTCAAACCTTCCAGTCCTACGAATACATAAAAACACGCACACATAATTACGGCCATATCCACTTGGTCTTCCATGGAGTACTAACTCATAAGACAGACTAATTTCAATTTCATTTACAATAGTTTCACAATATTACAATATTTTTTAACTATTGATTTACAAAATTTAAACACGATTTATTTTAGTCGTCTATGCATTCTGAATGGCAAATTAACATGGTACGAAGTGGAGCTGCAAAAAAAGTCAACACAGAGCCCAACTAACCGATTTGATAAAATGTTTCTCGATCATATTTCAAGGCTTCTGTAGGTGTAAATATGATAGATGCTCGGCGCCGGTCCGGCACAAGCAGGGACGACGACGGATCCGCCAAAGACGACAACTGTCTCTGGAGAGATGTAGACATTTTGCTGAAGAATCCTCACAATTATTTCAACGAGCCGGAGTGAGCGCTAATAGAATAATTTCTAAATTTTTCCCAATTTATTAAATCAGCAGATAATGAAATGGTAATCCTCCCAACCCATTCTGTAACACATGTGCCGAAAACTCACATGGCACTGCTACTCTCGATGATATGATGGCCCTTGTCTCATACGTACGAATGCAACCACGCTAATGACTGCAAATTTCCCGCCGATTCTATTTTCAATGGTCCGTCATAGAATTACATGCAAAGACCAAACTCCCGCGATTTAAACGTTTTAAATTGATTCAGACCCTTTAACATAATCCTATGTTGTGTTGCTGTACTGCAAAAGTGACCGTCATTGGTCACCGAATCTATCAGGAGATTTTGCAATGAGATTGTGATGATTATGGCTAAAAATAGTCGGCCAAGTAAGCAAATAATTCTTACAGTTGACAAATTCTTGATGGAATAATAGTATGTACATCATTTGTTGATTGCAACTGCGATATACCGCAGGAGGCTACCATCATGTGTCGGGTTCGGGTTCGGGGAACCCACGGCCTCAAAAATTTTGCACTCAATCGCGCAGAATTTAGACTCACGAAGGGACTTCATAAACGATTTGATTAGCGGAGGCGATGCGTGTATACATATTCGCGTTCGCGTCCACAACATACTCTCTCGTATAAAATGTGCCACACAGACGACGACGACAGTCTCGATCTGGACTCGAGTGAGTATATAGATGAACGTGTGGAAGACGGGGACGGGGTTGTATATACGTGCAATAATTGTCCAGGAAGTCACAGATGATGTCGGTGTGTGGAGTATTTTCTGCATATAGTTTCCCCACGGCGTCTTGTAATATTGTCTCAATCTCACCGTGTTAGGAAAACAAGAGGTGCCAATATAATTTACATTTGGGCACTTTGGGAAAAGTCTTTTTAAGTTGCAGGGTTAAATTTCTCATCTTTCTGTGGCACATTGAAGCTCGTTGCTGTACCCGAGAAGTTGCTCTCTACCTTTGTCTTCTGATAACGATCTGAACATACATTGAAGGTGTTCTAAGTGTGTATTTTGCGGCTAAGTTGACCCCTTGAAAATTGCGTATGACAGGTAGACCACCAGTCATAACCGTGGCCGACCCGCCAGCAGTTTGTCAAATTTTTCTACAACTTGTTTACAAACAGAACCTTGTAAGAGCTGATCATGTGCTTATTTGCTGTAATAATGTTACTGATTCTAGAGCTTAAGGAGTTGCCTGATCGTTATCTCGACTAGTTTGTGGATGGTTCCGTTCCAGTTTTTTGTAGTAGAAGTTGCTAGATGATGGTGAATTTAAACGAACTAGATAAATTAAATGTGTTTATTTGTTTTTTTTGACTGCCAATTCTGTATGGCATATTTAAATGTGTCCATCACTTAAAAGTTGCATTTATACTCCATTAATTAAGAAAGTAGAATAAATTAAAGGTAAAAATACAGGGAACATGAGGTAACTAATGATACATTTTTGTGGCAATCTAATAAATAGTAAAACTTTTCCAGGTTCTTTTGTACAGTTACTCTAGATAAATTGCTGAGACGTTGGTGAAAATCGCTTGGATCCGGCATGGTTGTCTCCCCGGAGTTTGTAGAAAAGAGCTATCCACTGCACTTCCTGGTGTGGCATAATCGCGCCAAAGATCTAGACTCTTATATAAAAAAGAGCCAGGTTAGTAATAATAAAGATAAGGACTAATATCAGTGTAAGTATAGTACGTAGGTAGTGTAAAGCTTAGCTAGGCGAGGGTGAAAAACTAATGTTTGTTTTTATAGGAACCACTTAATCTGGAGGAACTGGATCCGCGTGGTAGGACTCCTCTTTTCCTGGCCGTGTCTCTGAATCATCAGGAGTCTGCGGTAGTGCTTCTTCAGAACAATGCGGATACTCATTTTGAGCACAAATCTGGATGGACGGGTAAGCTTGAAACTTTATAAGTGAACTTTATAAGCTTCATAAGTAACCTGTGAGTAGCATGAGGAGATAAGAAAATACTTGGAACATCTTCTTGCTCGTATGTAATAGTTGTCCACGAAGCAACTTGCAGCGGAAACCCTGAGCTTCTAGGAATGGTTCTCAAGTATCGTGATATACAGAGGCGGGCTCGACGGACTGATTTGATACCTAAGCTTCTCCAGCGTTTGAAAGATGTATGTTTTCCCCCAATGCTCTCCTCTTACTCTGACATCCGAATTTGCGCCTTATTAGTCTAAGAGATGTTATTTTTCAAAGGCTCCGGACTTCTACGTAGAAATGAAATGGGAATTCACAAGTTGGGGTGAGACGGACTTGGTACACCCGTGCGGGTACAGGGATGCATAAGTTACTAACAGCTCTCTTTCACGTTGCAGTGCCTCTAGTAACCCGAATGTGTCCAACGAACACCCACAGAGTGTATAAAATGGGTTCTTATCTCCGAGTTGATAGCTCGGACGTAGGATTTGAGGATCAGTCATGGAAGAAAGGTGCTATTACTGTTATTTTCCAGGGGAAAGGTGAGCTGTTGTCACTCTGGTGGTTTAACTCTGCGGAAGTTGATTTTATGCTCATTATATTCTCACTTTCTTTGTCAGATGACTGCGTGAAAATTCTGGAAATTTATCATGGGACGGGGCAGGTGTTTACTTCAGCCCTTTTGAAAGCTTCTGATGAATTGACCCCTAGTGTACCTGACAGTACCGTCGCTGCCTACCAAAGCTCTGTTTCTCATCGTCTTTCCAATCCCGCCATCATCTCTTATGTCAACTTGGAAAAAATTGCTTTCGAGCGGTTCGTGTGGATATATATATAAATAACAAAGTAATAATTGCTAATCAAAATAATATAGAATACCAATCAAGGCTCTGTTTTGATCGTATTGTAACAGGAATAAGACTGGTATTTGGGGCTGGGGAAGTGACAAGTCGGAGAAAGTTAGCAACTATGACTGCAAAGTTTTCGCAGCTACAAATGTTGAATTAATCACGAAGATGCGCTACGAGCATTTAGCAGAAGCCGACAAAAGTAAAGCATCCAGCTCCATGAGTAATCTCCAGAAAATGTTCGCCGTAAACAAAAGTGTCGTCGGTGGTTCTTCAGTGGAGGAGCGTGGATCTTCTAGTAGTGACGTGAGCTCAATCATATACGTCATATATTCTTGTGGTTATGGGATATTTACGTCGCGAAATTCATATTTACGAAATCTTCATGTGTAGATTGCGGCAGCCCCCGTCCCTCAAACTTCAACATCAGGTGTCGCATCAGTCAACGTTAGTCTTGAGGAGTATTTCGACAAAAACTGTGACTTGCTCGGAGCCGACATTGGTAGACCCAAGGAAATAACCACCAAAGTCAACAAGTTTAAGGTGAGTCATACAACCACATGTGTTTACATACACACTGATAATGCGTTTACAATGTTTTCATTATTTATTTTGTTGATTTCCAGGGCACTGTTTGGCTAAGTGAAAATTATCCGCTGAATTTGCAGGAACAATTAATGCCCATTGTAGATATTATGGCTCTTTCAAGTTCTCAGTTTAGCAAACTTAAAGACTTTATTCAAATGCAAATACCTGCGGGATTTCCCCTCAAAATTGGTAAGCTTCACCTCCCCCCCCCACCCCTCCACACTGTCTTCAATTGTTTGCCTACAGCCAACCTAACAAGCTTTTACTTCCTCCAACAGAAATCCCACTGTTTCATCTAGTCAACGCATGCATAACTTTTCACAACATATTCGGAACGGAAGAGGAAGTGCTCGGGGTGAGTCACCTGGAGGAGGAGAGTGGACGCCTGTCCTGCATTCTGGATGAGCAGCTATTTGAGCCACCGGCTCATTATGCCGTGCGAAGTGCTGGAAGCCTACGTCCCATGAATGCCTCCGACGATGATCTCTTTCCGTGGAGCTCGGAAGAGTCTCCGGAAAAAATGGATATTTATCAAGCTCTCAACGCACCTCGCTCCCTCATCAAGGATCAGTTCAGTCCCGATTCCGATGATGCTGAGGAGCAGCTCCTTCAAAGGTATTTAAATTTTAATCCACTCGCAATTTCATCAATGAAAGTCATACGCCGCACCGCTGGTGCTTCTCCTGCCATTCAGCATAGTAATAATTCAATCCTACATAAGGTGCCCCCGCCCACCAAGATTCAAAACGGGGACAGAATATTGAACAAAAATTGCACATAATTTTTTCGGGACCATATATATGTACATCTGTATCAATATACTATTATAACGGTTGGCGGGGAGTTTCAAGAAGTTCACAGCAGTGGATAACAAGGAAAGGGTTTTACAAGTTCCCAAAAGTGATAATATTATCTGTCTCATGTGCATGTGTGCATTACTAAACAAACCATGGTTTGGGCGGGCCATGTTTTCGTATCAGAGATAACGTATAACGAGGGAGGCTCTCCCAATGATTACAGCGCAGGGCGGGAAGTGATCAACATGTTAATTGCATGTAATATGTGCATGATGTCCATTCCTCTTTGGCAGTATTATCATCAGAAGGAACTTGTCTAATTCATCTCTGTTGCCCGTTCCCATTAGAGCAATTGAAGAGAGTCTATTGGAGGCTCGTGGTCAACTTCATTCAGCGATGCCGCTGGACTCCCCCGCCATAGCCGGCCTCACGGGTACGTCAGATCCTCCAGGTATTGCACTGTCCGATAGCATGGAACAGCTCCAGATGGTCCTGGACATGTCCGTGAAGGAGTTAGAGGATGAAGCGAAACTCCGTCGCGACGAAGAGGAAGCCTTGAAACGCGTCTTAGAGCTTTCTCTACTTGAAAAATAAATACGTCCCGCAATTTATTTCTAATGATAATAATAGGCCGCCGCCCCCCACAACAACCGACTTTTTCGGTCTGCACAAGTCCTCCTCCGAGTCCAGGTTTTAGTTTCTATACACATAACATACACAAGATCATCATGCAAGGCTGGGTTAGACACCTTTTTTTTCGTGTATGTATGTGTGTGTGTGCGTGCGTGCGTGTGTGTGTGTGTGCTAATGTGAGCGGATGTATAACGGAACCAAGAGAGCTGGGATCAAATAGTAGAAGCTTTATTACTATTACAGTGCTGAATAAATTCGATCCAACTACAACAACGTAACATTTACAAAAAGAACATGTACGTGTAGAATTTAGAAAATCTTACGAAAAATCCTACATATGGGACCGCCCCATGATTTTCCGGTTTTGACAAACCGGAAACCACATTTTTCTACTCGTCGTGTGGCTATTTGAGCGTCATTTGTAAGCACATTGTATTACCGCATAAACTCATCTTTGTTGTCCCCATTTCCGCTGTGAGTGAGAAACTTTAACGATAGTAGTCTGGTGTCGAATAAAAAAACCATGTGCTTTTCAACGTTCATCCTCATATATTCCCCACACGACTGTCTTCACCTGCTCCTGTTTTTGTTATTGTTGTTGTTGTTGTTGTTTGTAACTTTAGACCCTGTCTTATGTTATCCGCATCTTGCCACAGCATCAACATATATATACCCGTCCACAGGTTTCCCACAGTGTGCGTGTGTGTGTGTGTGTGTGGGAAAGAAAAACTGTGTACTGGCCCATGTTTTGAGGAATTGGGGGCTCCATCTTCGTGGAAGATACCCACCAGTACCCAGTACTATATATATGTATATACATTTATCCGTATAGGGCAAGTTGTGATGGTCACATGGAGGCATACATATGTAGGCTAACATCCTCCTCACTCACCGACTCACGGCAGCTACACACGCTACTGCAGGACAAAAGGCCCTTGAGGAGCTGGCTCGGCCAAGAGATTCCACATCCGCAACACAGATGTATACGCTTCGGAGAAGAATAGGGTATAACATATGCATATGCCAAAGGCGGATGCGTGCAGGGAACTCATCTCCTGGTGGGATTATAAGGTTGAGTACTATAGTATAGAGACTCAGTGGAGGAGAGTTGTACCAACACCAACAACAAGGACGAGACCGGCGACGGTGTGAGGAGTAAGGACTTAAGATGCATCTTCGGGGAGAGACGGATGGACGACGGCAGGATCGCCGCCGTCTCCCTCATCTCATCTCTATACACAATACTTGATGCAGTTTGAGTTGATGTCGCGGTAAATTTCGAAAATTACTCTATATGGTGGCTGGAGAGAGAACGGGGATTGACGAGTGACGATGAGCAATGTTGATATTGACCTTCTGCGAAGGTGCTCATCGGGTCGTCGACACATCATCATCACAGATAAGACGGTGTGAAAGTTCCGAGAGTCCCTTTGTTGCTCTTAGTATTAATTTTTTTTGTCTACTTGTGGGAAAGACGAAGAAGAAAAAGTTGGGATTGCATACGAGCCATTGGTAATTGTATCATCGCTTTTTCGAAGAACAAAGTGGTGGTGGTGGTAGTGAAGTAACTATATGGGAAGGATGGGTGTTGAAGCCAATGGTAGAATAATAATACATGGAGGAAAGTGGTGACAGATATAGCTGAAAGCGGGAGAGCCAGTAGGGGGCTGGAATTAGAGCGAGCCCATCATCATAATGGCAATGGGAGGACCCGCCGGACCAAGTAGCAGTGAGAATCATAGTGCGGACTGGTGGCTGTCATGGTGTGAGGAAACGGCTGCTTCCGTCGCCGCCAAAGTCGTCGCCAAGATACGTGCCAAATGTTGCCAGGGTACTCCGGACGGTTGTCCACCTGAAATCCCCTCTGATCTCGTCCATAGATTCATTCAGGTATTTACTCAGCACCTGGAGGCGGAGATCCGCCAGCCCATAAGTGTGCACAGTCTCCAGCAGCAGCAGTCCTCCGAGGGAAGGAGTAGCCCGCCCAATGTCAACGGTCATCATCATAGTAATCACAACTGCAATGCAGTAGGAGTAGCGGCGGTGACAGAACCAGGAGCAGCGGGTGGGGACGGTCGCAGTGGCAATCCTCAGTCCGAACAGCCGCAGAGCAGCAACAATGTGTTCCAAACCACTCACAACAATCATCCTAGTTCAAGCCCGCATCCGAGAAAACCCTTTTATAGGAGGTAACAATAAATGTTTCTGTGTGTGTGTGTGTGGGGTTAATTTAATGAGATGTGAAATTGTGGAGGGGATTTTTACTGCAGAGATTTTTTAGGACAAAATATTGATTTTTTGTATGAATTTTTTAGACTATCCTTCAAAGGGTTCAAGAAGGGAAGTCGCTTCTTCCATAGGCAGTTGACTGATCAGGGTCACTTGAGCGGAGGTGACTCCAGCTCCGGTGCACATATTCCTTCGGGTACAGGGACGACGAGGAAGGATAAGAAGAGCGGGAAACTCGCCAAAATCCTGGTTGAATGTCAGAAAGAAGGTCTTGTTCAATATTTGAGTGCAGAAAATCTGGATGGGACTCAGAAATGGGAAAAGTGTCGTCTGGTCCTTGTCAAAACGGTGGGAGGATTCATGTTGGAGTTTTACTCGCCGCCGAAGGTGCGCCTCTCATTTTTTATCTCCATTTTCTTCCATAATTTTTCTTTTATCTAATGGCCATCATTATTTTTTTTATCACTATTATTATAATTTTTATTTTTATTGTTATTGTTATTTGTGTTACTATTATTATGTTTTATTATTATTATTACTACTTGATTTGAGCTAATGAAGTTGTTGTCATTTTGTATAGGTGACAAAGCCAAAGTCCGGAGTTTTTTGCTTCCTCATAACGGAGGCTCGGGAAACGACAGCATTGGAAATGCCGGATAGGGAGAATACATTTGTGCTCAAGGCAGAGAACAATATGGAGTATGTGATCGAAGCATTGGATGCAGATGATATGAAGTCCTGGCTGTCCATCATTCGGTACTCAATGAGAGCTCCTCTGGATGGCTCCACACCTGTTGTGGTGAACTCCACTGAAACGGCGGACCATCCTGAATTGGCAACTAGGCTGGCGACGAATGGCTCAGCTCCCGTCGTGAGCGCACCCCAACTTCCACCTCGTCATCGTCTTTCTGATAATCCCACCCATTCCATTAGCACAACGAGTACGCATATAAGCTGAATTATTTGCTCTCCGTCGTCCGTAGGTGGGCTCTGTTATCATTATTACATGTTGCAATTTACTCGTTAAAATCCAGGTTTGGAAGCGAACGCTGGGGGACCCTTGGATGTTCGTGTGAGTGTTGCATCTGGTCCTGCCTCAGGGAACGCCGCTCCAACTCCCGCTACCGCCCCTGCTCCAGCACAGACGGAGAGTAACGCACCGCGTGATATCTACTCCGTACTGTTGGAATACCCTTGGTTCCACGGTACTCTGTCCAGATCTGAAGCTGCACGTTTGGTCCTCCACGAAGATATCGAAGGGCACGGTAACTTCCTTGTTCGTCAGAGTGAGACGCGACTGGGAGAATTCGTCCTCACCTTTAACTTCCAAGGAAAGGCCAAGGTGAGGTTGATGCAATATCTCCGTCTGTCACTATATGGATGGAAAAGTTGAAGATTATCAAATTTCATCCGTATTTCTATCCGTGTATTATAGCATCTGAGAATGACATTGAGTCCGGAGGGACAGTGCAGAGTTCAGCATCTCTGGTTCCAATCAGTATTTGACATGCTGGAGCACTTCCGCCTTCAACCTATTCCACTGGAGTCGGGCGGTACTTCAGACGTGACGCTTAACGAGTTCGTCGTGGCACTTCCGTCACTCCGCGGTCTGACGCAATTGCAGAATAGTAGTGATCGCTCTCGTCCACCTGTACTTCCCGAAATGCAAATGGTACAGAAATTTCAGTAGAGTAGACGAAAACAGTGTGTGTGTCGTGTCATACTCTGACTTGATGATCTTCACTAATTCAGCTCATTGATTGCATTACAAAAGGTAATTACGCACAACGGGTCGGTGCGCACGCGCACTGAGTCAATGGAGCGGTTGCAGAGAGAGCAGGCGACCATAGCAGGAAGTCGTGCCGTGGAGAATACCTATGGTTTCGTATGAAAGAGGTGAAGACGACGAAATTATGCAACATGTCCCGCGAAAATATAATATATATATATATTACTCAATATGTTTTTACTCAAATCATTATTATGATGATCTGCAGGGTAGGACAGGTAAAATTCAATAGTCTCATTCAGTCTATAGACAAAACAATGACAAGGAGAAGGAAAAAAAATAAAAACAGTAATCAACAGACTACTACTGTTGAGTCATATATTCGTACGCTATATAGATTTCAAAAGACAGATTCCGCAGACCGAGACAAATGAATGGGATGAGATGGAGAGCGAGCCAAGCGCTTCTTCGGTAGCTTCTCTAACGTCTTCAGTAAGCGAGTAAAATCGAAACGATCTTCCGGTTTCGACGACCAACACATAAGCAAAATTTCCTGCACCGCAATCGAAAAAACATATATAAATAAATATATATATATGCATATATTATATTACGTATGCATATATATAAATATAAATACAAACAATTATGCAAGCTAAATAAATTTTATTTTAAAAAAAATACTCAACTTGACTACTACTTTTTTTAATACTATTATTTATAAAGGAAATAAAAAATTGAAGCCGGAAGAGGTCAGCCCTTTTCGTCATCGTGGTTTATCGATGACATTGGAAAAACAGCGGACTCCCTTCCACTTTTTCAAGATTGCTTTTATAGGTTTACCTTAACATCGCGGGAGAAGATGGTGGGCAGGGGTTGTCGTATTCCTGAGCCGACTTGCCAAATGATGGCTTCGTGAGGCAAGCCCTTGTACGGCCACTCGCCACAGAGAAGCTCATACCAGACAGTTCCAAAGGCGTAGGCATCCGACGCTTTTGAAAATGGCAACTCATTGTCATTCTTCTGAGTCACTCTCAAGTTCTTCATGATTTCCGGCGCTAAATAGGGCAACCAGCCGGGAGGAATACTTAAACAGTCTCCGCGTCTGAGTGAACAGAGGAAACAAGAAATTATTATTCTTTTCACAAGCTTCGTACCAACAGTTGAAATATTAAGTGCAAATGACCTACGGCGCATTACCTGCTTGATTGGCATAACTTGGTAACACTGAACAGTCCAAAGTCAGTGATGACAACTTTACCACTTTCCAGAAATATATTGCGGCTCTTTAAATCCTTATGAATTATTCCCCGTGCATGAAGGTAGCCCATGCCCTGTTGAAACACGGAGAAAGAGGCCGCAAAATGTTCCATATTAGCAAAACTGATTCCAAAAGGAAATTAAGCAGCCAGAAGGGTCAAAATTAATACAGTCTGGATTCCCGAACCTGGGATATTTGCTGCGCCACCAAAACGGTTTTGTTCATATTAAATTTATCCTTGCGGAGGTGGAGGTGGGTGTACAACGAGTTCCCTTTGCACATTGACGTGACAATGGCCAATCGTGGGGGTTTCATGCAGGCTCCCATGAACAGAACCAGATTCTCGTGCCGAGTTTTCCGGAAAATGGAAACCTCTTGTTTGAACTGCTCCAGAGTTTTCTCGTTATCCAAATATGTCATGTCCAATACTTTTATGGCTACATCTCCGTGCCAGTTCCCTCGATACACCGTTCCGAAGTGGCCAGTTCCAATTTTCTCTCCCATCTTCAACTCGTCAAATGGGATGTCCCATTCGCGATTTGATAGCTGCACAATCACAAAAATGTGGCAAAATTATAAAAAAAAGTCAATTGTCTTGAGTGTCCAACTAACAAGGGCCCGCTCGTCACATCTCCGCGCGGCGCCTATTATCGTACAATTCCGACGTGGAGCTCATTCATAAAGATTGTCACGACGCAAATAGATAGAATTAGAGCAGACAGTGGGCGCACAGCGGACGTGTGAAAAGGAACCCTTGGACGTAAACATATTTTCAAGTTACAATTACGGAGTTTTGCCGCGGCCACGAGCAACGGTCATTGGGTTCACCATCGGAGACTTGACTATCAAGGCTATCAACACGTATGGCAATGGTCTTCTCCGAATCCGTACTCCCGGAGCCAGATGTTTGCGAAACAGTCCTGTCAGAGTCATTGGATTTCTCCGTACTCGTAAGCTCCACCGCACTTGCTGCCCCCACTGATCTCGTCTCCAGCGCCAGGTCGCGGTCCACCACATCTGATAAATATAAGACAGTAATTATGACCACACTTTTATGACTTTACTCCAATATTATCTCAAAAAATAAATGGCCAGACTTATTTATTTACCGGGGAAGTGGAACAGTTGAGGCTGCTGAAAGGATGATACTGAGGTTGTTGTGGTGGGCGCAGTGGCAAAGAGCGCCGGACTGGACGGTGTAGAGCTATTACAACTAGAATTTGAACTCGAGTCTGGACCCTGTGAATAAGAAGAACATGACGTGTCCGTCGTAAGGCTCACTTTCGTCGTCAGACTGAACCCACAGGCTAAAAGACCAAATGGCCGGCTTACAGGGAAGGGTTGACTATGCATGTTTCCAGCGGGTCTGGTCATTTTGCGATTCCTCAAATGGCCTTGGCCAGCAGGTGAGGTGTTGATAAGTCTGGTGTTGGGATTCGGAGAATCCGCCTGCCGCTTCAGCGTCTCCGCGAATATGTCGATAAAACCGGCAGGCAGACCGCAGGATGGAGGAACTTTAGGCTCACAATCTCGATGACATTTGAACTTGCACTCCTTGCATTTCAATCCAATGATAACCTGCTTAAAACAGTAGTCACACGTGGACATCTTGAACATCTTTGTGAACCGGTGGGAAATCATATGGCCCATGCTGCGAGCGAGCGTTGGTGTGCGGGGTGACTTAGGTACTTGTAGAGTGGCTGTGGCAACAAGAGAGAAAATTTGCGTCATTCTATAGGGGGTCCACGACGGGACCTTAAAATAAATAAAATTCTCTCAGGATCACACAGTAATAACACTTACCCTTGTAGCCATTCGGGTCGAGATCATCACTATCAGAGTGAACGGATGGAGGGGATTTTATGGGACTGGAAATGAGCGGCGAGGACTGCCCCACGGAGGTTCCACAGGAATCCCAGTTACCTCCACTGTTCCCTTGAGGACCTGGCTCAGTGGGTAATCTTTCCCGCCTCTTCCCTCCTCCGCCTCCTTGGCTGCCACAGGTCCCACTTCCACCACCACCGCCAGGTAACTGCTCCAGACTACAACAGTGATATAAACTCAAAGTCATTCCAAAGTCCACCAAAATGGATACTCGTCAAAGCACAAACTTCGCACCCACACAATCATACACACAAGAGAGCAATTTAGAGGTAATAAAACAAAAAATGATAAGAACAGGCAGGCGCTTCGAGCAATACAAGAACAACAAGACAAAATATTAAAGTCAAACACATACAAACGCGAACGGACGGAGAGAAAAACGTACAAACACACACACACACTGACACACAGGTTTTTCCAGTTACTTTCCAGCCGAAACTCACCGCGCAAGGTTGACTTCGGACGACGATTCTATTCGGTTCGCCAACTGAGATTCGTGCGACTTGGACTTGGTCAACGGGAAGTTATCAGGTTGAAGATTAGTTCCTACTGGAGTTCCACCACCTGAAGTCTGATTCTTCTTCCGGGCTGGGGGTGTTGTTGTAAACCTCTTCTCTGTAAACACGGCCAAATGAAAAGCATATGATCATCTTCCATATTCCGTGTTCAAATATTAAAACTTGAACACATTTCTCATTGATTCATCCCCCAACGCTGATAGTTTCTTGTGCACGAGCCCCACGCCGCAACTTACCCTTGACTTTGTTATTCTGAGGTACTTGCGGTGGTGGCGTGGACGGGGGCGTGAGAGTGGGATCCATGGGGGACGAAGATGGTGAAAATACCGACGAATTTGTTGGGGAACAAATCAGATTTCCATGAGATCCAGCTGGAGAGGATGAAGACGGTGAATTGAGGGATGACGGAGGTAGCGTCGTCACGGGTGTGCACGGCGTCGTCGAGCAGGATTGACCATCAGCACTTGGATTCAAATAGTCCTCCTCCGCAGACGGCACAGAGCTTCGGGAACCGCGACTTCGATGAAGCCGAATGGAGTTCGCCCCTGCAGCCACTTTCTGCATATCCCACGAGTCCCAGTACAAGTCCATATTGTCTCCAGCCCCCAGACTCCCTTCCAACATATCTTGACATCGTACCACCTCTGCGGATCAATTTCCCAATCAACTCCATCAATTAATCAACGAAATTCCCAACTATCACAATACTGCCGCTTCACAGAAAAAATAGCAAAAATAATAATAAACGCCTCAAAAAAAAGTTATTCGGAGAACAGAACGGATTTCCACCCCGCAACATCACCTGTATATCGCTTCAGATTATGCAAAGCCCGGGTCAGCCGTCGCGTCTCCTCTTCATTAGCATGGAAATCCGCCATGAGGGCTCGAACTTCATGCTCTGACCTCTCCTTCAAACTTTCTAAACTATGAACTCGACTGCAAAGGCCCTGTATATTTCGATGGAAAAAAAATACAGACACCACATTATTACAAGACTTCCCAAACAATCCGTTATGGTCATATCCACAAGGGATGAAGAAGCAACCCTGACATATTCAAATTCCTCCCCCGAATTTGCGATCCACAATATTTGTCCTTTTCGAAAATACATTTCCACAATATTTCCTTACAATATTTTCCCATCCTCCTCAGCATATCACTCACCTTGATAAGTTCTGCGGTTAATCCCACAACCTGCAGCCACAATTTCAGAGACGGTATGAACTGGTACTCTGTCGGAAGGTTTTCACTCCCTATTCGCTTCTTCACCACCAGCTGATTGCTGAACAACTTGATGAGTTTCCCCTGTCAAAATTGAACACGTACAAAATCTATCAAATAATCATCGCGACAATCATCAAACAATCATTTCTCCCAACAACTGCAATCATTCTAAAATCATCATTTAACATTTTGACTAAATCCATTTTGATCAATTCATAATTAATCTATGATTTTTCTTGAACAAATTCATTCTTATTTCATCATCATCATCAATCATCATACCTCCAGAGTTCGTATTTCCTGTTGGGTGATCTCAGCCGTGGTAGCACATTGCGTCCGCAACCCGTCCAATCTCCCAGCTGACATGCTAATCATGTCGTTGAGGATGTTCAGTGTGAGAAGGACCTTATCTCTTTCGCTTTTATCCATTTTCAACGGTACTGGCAGATCAGGTGAAGGCTCCGTGTGAGCAGGACTGAGACAGGAATTCTTCTTCTTCTTCGTCGTCGTCGTCTTCGTCTACTTCTTACCACACCAACTTCTTGTAACTCTTCGTCATGTCACCCTTATGAGAACATGACTTGTCGCAACAACAACAACAAATCCGAGGAATAAAAACCAATACGCAGCAGCATTATTTCACAGAACAAGACTTTAAATCGTAATGATGATGCTGATGATGATGACGATGTTGATGATGATGAGAGAGCACACGAGTTTGTCGAGTCGTCGTCGTCGTCGTCGGAGTGAGTAAAACAGATATATATTTCTATGTATACATATACAATTATATAAATTATGCTGCAATAACTCGGACCAAGACAGGCATTGACGCTTATCTCCTGAAGGTCATGTTGCCAGGTGTGCGGTCACACCGTCCTCTCAGTAAATTCCCCTTCCTACTTCTGCTGTTGCTGCTGATGATGATGGTGGTGGTATTACTTCTACTACAACTGCAACCACTACTACTAATAATTCTACTATCACCACTACTGTTCCCGACAAACTGTTGGGCAACAGCACACTCATCTGACAAGTCAGTCATGTCCACTGCAGTTGATTAGTATTGACCGCCACGAACAACAAGAAGAACGGAACACATGAACATTTTAAATGCTCACTTCCTCGGATCCCCCAATTCCCCCCACGTCCACAAATTCCCTCATGCACTTCTCCACACACCACCACCGACAGCAACAGCAACAACAACAACAACAACAACTTGCAACTCAACAACAATTCCACAGGCGACGGTAATATATAATAAACAATAATAATAATAATGAGGGTCAGCGCCAAAAATGGGCGTGGGAAAAAACGGTTCTTTTTTTCCCTCCCCTATATATTACGTTCTTGATCCCTTACAAGGTTTTCACTTTATTTGACAATGGGGGCGACCACGGGGGGGGTCGAGAGGTCAGAGGAAATTAACACTTTTCGTCCGCGCCTCCGTCACACACACAACAATCACTTCTGTGTGTGCCCTCTTCATCCAATATAGTTTGTTCCATGAGGAATTTGACTACTGTCCATGGTGATTATTATACGTATATCTACGGTGGTGCGGGAGGACCACAGACAAAATGCAGGTAATCTATAAAAGTTGATCTATAAAAAGATGGGGATGGAGCAGCAGATGATTTTTCCAATGCAATCCTCAGAGGTTCACACCGCCGGGTTGTCCTATGAGGCCCACGGACGGGGGTGCCCCACCTTGTGCCATACCGCTATATATTATAGCCGGCGAGCATCAAGTCCACCCCGTGTTGGCTTAAGGGTACACACATACATATATATATCTACTACATATAGCTGTAAACGTATGCATGTATATTGGCTAGGCTACCCCCTTACCCCCTTTTCCCTTCGACTTTCTCTCCCATTTGACTTCCTCATTTGACTTTCATTGATGCGTGCGCGGCATAATATAGCCTGTACGGTCATCCAGTCACAATGCATTATCCCAGTAACGTCATACTGCAATGGATAATAGACGGACTACGTCCGTCCTTTGCACCATCCCTTCATATGTGTACATGCAGGGTGGTAGTAGGCCCCCATATATAAATATATATTTGTATGTATATGTATATATATGCATATCTACAGGGGTGCAGACTACTGCAGACGGGGATTATAGGAGTTCAAGGAACTGCGGATTCCTCTGAATTTTTTATTTTAAACAACTCGAAAAATCAAAAAAAAATCCAACCCTTAAGAAACGGTATTATATGTATAGTCCGTACTCGGCCATGATGATTACAAAGACTGGCCCTCTCATGTCCGGCGTACCAAGTACGAGCTAAAAGTGGACCACTACCGTGGACCTGTATGTATAGTACTACGTTATTACAGTGTATATATTTGTGTGACATACGAAGCATGGCCTGAAGGGTCAGGCTGAACTCCATGGGATTTCCATGGAGTCAAAACACAGGAGTTGACAAATGGGGAAAATATTATGCATGCAGAACTAAATACTTTTGACAGCTACTTTTACGTATAATAATAACAGTGATGGTAATAATTATTAATGTTCTAAGTGTAAAGCGGATAAGTGTAGGGGCGATCGTCAATCCAAGTTCCCATCATGTGTACACCTGAGCAGGGGAACAAAATAAGAGAAAGGAAAAACAAAAACATAAACAAAACAAAAAATTCAATCCCAACGTGAGTTTCCCCAGAAGTATACAATTGGACGATTTAGCCATTTAGTGATGCTCTAAAATGTAGCTTAGGAGACTGTTAGAGGCATGCGTAAAGTATTAACAAAAGTTAGAAGTTTGACTCTATAGATAAGAGAAAGCTGAACGGCATGGGTTCATCGGGGTATGGAATTGGATTCAGTCTCAATCGTCACATCCTTTTTCCGTTTTTTCTGTCTACTCTGTTTCTTCACTTCTTTGATGTTGATCTTCTTACTATTACCCTTCTTGCTGTTGGGCGGATTCAGTTTCCTTCTGGCTCGCTTCGCCTGAACGTTTTCCTTGTCATTCCGTTTGGGCAGGAGCCCGGCTAATCTTTTATCAGTAGTTGTTGCGGCGGTGTTCCGCTTCTTCTTCGCTCTATTACTTTCGTCGGAGTCATGCTGAGGACAGATCCATGTGCCCGAGGGTACGGAATTCAAACCCAGGCATGTGGCATGATATGCCTTTTCGCAATTGGGTGCCTCACAACAGAGGAGGGCATTTCCGGCATAGCTACAAATCTCGCACTCCTCATTCCACTCCTCGTCCAGCCGGCGTTGACTTGGAGATGAGTCCGGATGGAGACCCGAGTCACCGACCTGTGATGGGAAAATGCATTTGATATTTAACAGGAATATTGGGCATAGGATATGAAGACATTAGGTGATGGCTGTAAGCGGAGCATCCCCTACCTGATTGTTACGTATGTGGTTCCTATTGATTTGGCCACGGCAATTGCTGGATCCGCAGGCACAGCTGAATGTCTTTCCCGAAATCTCGTAGTCATAGTCGAATGTGAGTTCGGCCCCTGGTGGAATATCACAGTTGGCGAATATCCCAACCACTTGTTTCCCCTGAGATATGTACTTTTCCGTCGAGCAGTTCGGCTCACAGGAATGATTAATGAGACGAGACAAGTTCCCCATGTACTCCGCATCAATGTACAGATTCGTATCCAACTCGAGGAAGTACAGGGCATCATTCGGAACTTTCCTCCGCAGTCGCCACTGGTACAAGTCTTTCGAGACGACTTCCCCCAAATATTCAATTACAAAATCCCCTTTCCTCAGCGGGATTTTCGTCCGAACTCCCCATCCCTTGCTGGACGTGGGAAATGCCTGAATGTTTTCAAAACACGGCTGCGATCTGTAGTTGGAAAACATGCGGTTGGTGCAGCGCGATGCATCACCGCAGGTTCGGTCATTGCACTCAATGGCCTGGTCTCTGTTGATGCAACCGCTGGCAAATTGGCATATCTTGTCCCGAGTCGAGTCATCATGACACGAGCAGCTTGTCATTTCATTATGATGTGCCTTCTTGTGACTCGATTTGGGTTTTACAGTTTTGTAAACATTTCTCTCAATCTTCTTATAAATTGGCTCTGGCTACAACAACAAAATAGACAAAAAAATTGCAATTGTCAACCATACAAAAAGCAAGGGGAAATGTAAATATTATTTACCGGTTGCAAAAGGGACGTTCGGTACGACTCGGACAAATCCATCACGTACGTTCCCTCTTCGTAAGAGGTCATCAGCTTCGGATCGTCCGTGTACATTTTGATTTTCTAGTAAAATAAATTCAAAATTAGTTTGCAAATACTAAAGCCATTGACTACTGCATTCGACGAATCACAGGCTCCAACTCACCTTTAAAACATCATATGCTCCAATATTGAGAGGGACGACTCTGGAGTAACGTGCTCCATCAAAGTAACTCTGTTGAGCTCCGAAATACACGACAGGGAAGGTCTCATCAGAAACTTGGTGGCTCGACCGCGCTAGCTTTTCCTTCGGATATAGAATCCTGGCTGGCCAGAAACTGTTTCACAAGATAAGATGAATCTCGATTGAACTCTATTACTCAGAGTTTGCTCTGGACAAGTTATGATGTGGAAGTCAATTATACGAACCAATAATTAGCTTGCTGGCACCAAACAGCCTGGCCCGGCAGCGGATACAAGCCCCAAAAGCATGCCTCACATTCAAAGGCCGCCATATACTCCTTAAGGGATTCTTCGTTTCCTTCAAATGTAGTCACGTCCACAACACACTCCAAATGATAGGCCAGCGGACATTTGATACAATTGACCACCGTGGGCTTCCCCTTACACGATAAACCTGGTCAAGAAAATTGCATCAAAATAAAAATTACGGCCTTACATATTCATTTCGCCAAAACTGATTGAGGAAAACTAACGTCGGTTGCACATGAAGCATCCAAGACGGCGGGATTTGCTTCCAGCCTGGAAATTCTGATGCCGGGGACAGATTAAGAACCCGTTGGACATGACGGAGGAGAGGCACGAGGCCGGAATACATGCTACAGGATCGAGAAATCACAAATAATTCAGATAATTGCCACGTACAATGACAAACTTGAAGTACATGACACGGGCGTACCTCGATGATACGACGTGGGACACTTGATGCACCTCAAAGATGAAGTTTTACCAGTTTTGTAATTTCTAACTTTCTTCATAATTTGATGCTCTGCAATGCAGGTGTGACAAAAATGCATGGGACAGGTGATCGGCCCAGTTTCACTCTGGATTTCAGCTTGCGGGAAAGGTCGAAGACAATGGATGTGGTAGCGAAGGTCGCATTTGCTACACTTGACACAAGCGTCGTCGCCAACTCCGCACAGGAAGCACTTCTTCTCCAGGCACATCTGACATTTATATCTTTTTTCGTCATCATCTATAACAGGACAGTTGATAGTGTAGGTAACATTCCGCCTGTGTTCATATCATATCGTAGTGATGAGGGCACTAATGCGAAAACAAATTTACCTCCTCGAACTTTCGTCAAGCACTTTTCATGGAACGGAAATTCGTGGCAGTACGCTTGGGCATCCCCCGCTTTAATCTCCTTCCCACACCGGGATGCGGTGCAAATTAGAGATTTTTGGGACTCGAGCCGAAATGATTTGTCCAGCATCTCAAATCTGTCCACAGCCCACTGCCTCAGTTCTGTTCCTCCACATTTCGGCCTCAAACCTTTCCGTTTATCCTCATCCTGTTCGACTTGAATAACTTCGCTCGGAGTTTCCAAACTTGGCATGGGCGGCTCTTCTTCCACAGTCTGAGGTAGTGGTTGTAAAACTGGAGCCGGGCGAAGTGAATACCTACCATGCTTCCGGGTCGGTTCATCATTCTTCTGCAAAAGACAAAAATAATTAATCCTCTGCTATGCAATAAAAATACCAAACTAAGACAAACACTACAGGGCATTACTGTGAGTCCAACTATACCTTAAAATTAGGCAATAGCGATACACCTCGTTTCCTTGTCAGAGTTGAATCTTTAGATGACTCTGAACCGGAGTTGGGAGAGCTTCTTTTGCTCGAGCTGGGACCACTAAACCATATGGGAGACGAAGATTCGCGGAAATTACGTGATACGTCATCTGCAAGGGTGCCCACTTCCGAGCCCCACTCTAAGGTCACTTTACCCCCACAGGAATTGCGGATTTTAACAGCCTTGTCACTTCCGTCATTGTTTACACGACTTCGCCGCCCTACCCTGGTTCGACTGGCCTCGTACGCGAGGAATTTCTCCTGCGCAGCCTTATGACGATCTTTTCGATCATACTGAACGAATTCGATGAGATATTCGATGGACTTTTTGAATTTTGGGTTGCTAAATATGTTAGATTTCTTACTCTCAACTATGTTAAGCTTAATTACTAAATCCGCTTGTTCCTCTATAGACGATTCGGTAACAGCTATCACTCTCTCCCACTGAACAGCAGCAAATCGGAATTTTTCTTCCAAGAATATAACAAATGCGCAACTATGAGGTTCACTGTTGTTGCGATCCTGCGTCGGTTCCTCCTGGGTGTGCTCACCTACAACCAAAGTATTTCAAAGTGTTCACATGATCACTATGATTTTCTAATCGATCACTTAATAATTTTCTGTACCTGGTTTATCATCAAACTCAACCACGATTGCGGGCCAGTAACAAGAACCGTAAAGTTTGGCCCACACCAACGTCCCGAGCTCCACCAAGTTGTGCTGCTGCACTTCGAGCGACGAATAACATTTCAACAGCTCCTTAGCCCGCTCCTGCAATTAAATATTGAATACTACTCGTTATTTGTACATAGGAACAACTTTCACGCACAAGCAAAAGTCAACTTACAGAGTCTAGTTCCTCTACAAGTTTCGAAATTTTATTCCGTTTCAGTTTCATTTTCTCAACCGACTTTCGATATGGAAATTATACACGACGGCTTCCACACAGGTACGTTTCAAACAGCAGAACACGTATATAGGTATTCCACAAAAATAACTGAATGTTCTGCTATACTATTATCTACACTACAGTATTATTATTCACAGTATGGTATATAGGTAAGGCACTTTTCATAATCTTTTTTATTAAGATTACGGTAATTATGTTTCAGTGATACCGACAACAAGAGTCATTCCATTGCTCCGCTGCCACTAAGGCCTCGTGTAAATTAAAATTTTCCCAAGTCCTTTCAGCCTTTAAACTATCCAGCTGCAACATTGAGGTTCCATACCGTATTTTTTTCCCGAATCTCTACTATTATGGACTATGGGTCCTCAAAAGGTGATGCAGAAATAATACGGGAAAATCCACTCCACGTGAAATATATTAGGACAATCAATACTATACTAGAGCTATTCTCACAGCCCGGAAAAGTTTCCTCGCTGAGAAAACTATACAGGCCGGTCTAAATTATATTCAACCTTATCTAAAATACCGTCAGTCGTGGCAACTCAAGCTTCTAATAAACTAGGACACTCACAGTCACCTTCAATAACACTGACCACCCAGCCTGCAGTGAGGACGAAAACGTCCTAGAAAATTATGGGGATATTATGATGTGTGTACGCGAGGTGGAAGCCCTCACATTGCTGGCTGGGACCTACGGGGACGACGAGATGGACAGACAAAATGCTCTATCCGTGGGATCAAAATAAATGGCTGGCTACAATAAAGGCAGTACAGAATCCGTCATGGTCTTCCGCTGCTAAAGGTAATATAGTCAGAAGATTTCACAGACCTCCCGCTCCCGCCTTTAGTCCTCCGGCTTTTGACAAGCTTCTCCTCAAAAGCGAGGGAGATTCTTGGAGGGAATCTAAACCAATCCCCTGTCGGTGTTCCGTTTCAATTTCCCTCCCTCATTGTTGATTCGATTGAATCATTGACTGACATCAATGGATAAGTCACACCTTCCGCATCTCTCATCTTCTCGCATACTTTTCATCTCTCATCAGTTCATCTCCAAAAGATCATGTTTAGCTGTGATTCCAGCCCAAATAAATATAGACTTTAAAGCCATACACACACACAGTTCCTGAATATTTCCTCAACCGGAATGCAGGTTGAGAGGTGAATGATGAGATAATCCAATCCAATCAGATTACAGATTGTCTTAATTGGTAATCTGTAATCTCTAATCTACTAATCTAAGCGCTGATTTTTTCATAATTTTGTTAATTTATTTTGTTGTCATTAATTTTGTTATTTTGCATGAAACCTTTTTGCAAAATTAAACTTCAAATTTGAAATATTTTACGTAGGACACTTCAGTGATCACCTATCAGGAACCACGGGATAATCAGGATTAGT
The DNA here is from genome assembly GCA_009870155.1 of Pseudobourletiella spinata. Classification (NCBI taxonomy): domain Eukaryota; kingdom Metazoa; phylum Arthropoda; class Collembola; order Symphypleona; family Bourletiellidae; genus Pseudobourletiella; species Pseudobourletiella spinata. The sequence continues at coordinate 30,297 of WJFA01000671.1, forward strand.
AATCCGAAGGTAACGAAAAGATTCATAGCTGACTACACAGAAACAATTATGAGCGAGCTCGCGGCCAAAGAATGGGGCGCTCAAACAGATGAGGCATCTGTGTGTGATTTTTTTATGAGCATTTCCTTCAAAAAGCTAAATTAATGGGCTGTACCACGCAAATTTGATGGGATCCTACGGAAAAATAACGCACACCTTTAATTTTTACCCACGAAAACATACTTTTAGCAAGCCTTTCCGCCAAATGAGCCATCTGTACTTTACAAGGGGTGCTCAAATGACCATGTCATGGCGTGATCGTATTTGGATTGAACCCTTATTGCTTGACTGAGGCGCCTCGGGATTCTGCTGTAATCTCGACGATAATTTCTCACGTGCGGATTATAAGGACTACGCAGCAACCGAAGGAGGGGAAAGTCATGGTTTTTAATCCCTCCGGCAATCCCTGTAGAACATTTGATTTGGAGTGAACTTCACCGCTCTAGGCCCGTCTCCTCCATTGCTGTTCTATGCGGGAGATGACTGCAACGACATGGTGCGGCCCTAGTTCTTCTGTGTCGCGGTGGGGGACGGAGCTCGCCGAGCGACTTGGTGCGGCTGAGAGTCGAGGGCGAGGGCGAAGTCGGTGTAGTTGATGAAATGAGTGAAACTGACGGATGTTGTCCACGGGGTAGAAACAGCTGCGATAGTAACTACAGAATGGTGGAGATGGGCTTGGGCCAAGTCCCACTTCCTGCGCATCTCGGGGGATCCGTGCGTAGCCGCATCCAGCGGAAGTGTACACTCGGTAGCCGAAGCGCTCGAAGGATGAGTCATTTTCCGACACGGGGACTTCTCCATCGGCCCGGTCCATGCACTCATTCGGATGGTTCAGCCTCACGAGCGTCATCATCGGGATCTCCTCCCGCGTGTTCAGCATGTACAAGAGATGTTGTCGGTATGCCCACACTACCCAAACACAGTATAGTTCAAAAAATAGTAGGGGTATTTGACCCAAGAAGCAACTCGTTCCGTCCATACAAATTATCCCAAGTTGGGCTAGCATCATACAGGACATGAGAACGAGCCATACGAGGAGGAGGCTGGAACTTGACTGTGTGTCAATCAAGAAAATCAAGGGTCAAATCTGTCATTCCTCCACACTTGACTCTGTGACTGTGACCTCTTGTCTCCCGGTCGGAGTGCGTCGCAGTGTTTCGTATATAATTACACATTTCCACACCTCAACTATTTTATTCCCTCACAAGTATTTTGTAGACGCAAAACAAACTCACCCGATTTTCTCCAAATTTTAGGAAGAGCAGAAATAGTAAATCAATTAAATGAACGGCTGC
>WJFA01000672.1:0-31590 GCA_009870155.1 Pseudobourletiella spinata
GCTCGACTACATGTAGTGTTCTGCTTGCTTAGCAAGCCTTCGGACTCCAGAGATTCACATAATCTCAATTATCCTTCGCAGGTAAGCTCGGCTAATTATCAAAAGCTCACCTACTCACCTCGTCGCGTCGTCGTCGATTAAATCACCATTGATCCCACCAATCTATCTAAATTCTTAAATGCTTAAGTAACTTTGCGACTTTATCTCGTCAGCTAATGTCCTCTCTAAATTCTGATACGTAATACTAATAATGACTACTAGAAAGTACTTCTTCACGGGTAATAAACCCCGTTAAAATGAAACCCTCAGTTCCCGCCCCGCTACAATATCATGGATCGTTCGTGTTCGTGAGTTTTCTCAATGAGAAAATTGAATGGCGGACAAATTCAAATTCCATGGTCCAATGCTTCTCCGTCGTCCGAACTGTGTGAAGAGTGAGTATTCATGCGCGCAAATCCAAGGTCGCATCTCAAGCGAAATGGAGTGACATAGACACTATAGACACCTGTCAATCTCAACAAAGCAAGATTCGTTCGATGACTGTTTGTGGCATTTCTAAACACCGGACGGGTAACTTGTGGGCGATGCGATGTGCGATGCCCTGGTCCCGCGGAAATCACCATCGTATCAGTAGAAGAATTCGATCAAACTGAATACAGAGGGAGACGAGTGGGCCTGAGAAGCAAGAAGCGACAATGTAATCCAGGTATCCTTTGAAAACCCTTATTCTATAGTCTGCCGCCTAGCGAGGGAATTAATGGAAAGGGAGGAAATTCGCATAAAATTATGTAATGTGCGGGTACCGATCCTGATCCCGATTCCGTATACCTCGGCTGACTGTACAAAATACAGTTCTTCTAACAACTCAATCTGGCTATGGCTGTACAACCTCCGTAGGGTGGCATTTATACCCGTTTAATACGGTGAACAAATGAAGGGATATCACTCCTCCCCCATGAAGGATGTCAACCAAAGGACAACATTTCCAAGCCAAATCAAAATTAGAAGTCACAAAGAAGGTCGAAGTTTCGTCGCGTCCACAAAATAAAACTTTACAAGCCAAATCAAATTTAGAAGACACAAAGAAGGTCGAAGTTTTGTCGAGTCCCAAAAAGATAACTTTTCAAGCCAAACCAAAATTAGAAGAGACAAAGAAGACTGAAGTTTCAACGAACCCCGAAGTGCAAACTGTACCTGTTAAACCAATATTACATGTAGAAGTCCCGAAGGTGGTCGAATTTCCATCGAACCTAATCTTAGATGACACATATCATGCTTCATCTACTCCAAGTGACACTCGCAGGCGACGACTCTTGGTCGAATATGACGTTTCAAATTCTTCCCAGTTCTCCGTGTATGCAGATCAGAGTTTGCACAATGCTGAAATCCTTCTTGTAAGACGGATCCGTGAGACGTTTGGTAGTAACTTCTATGAATAAAATTTATTGTGTTCCTATTGAATCACACATCTACGTAATAAGAGCTATTTTGGGAAAATCCAAAAATGTACTATTTTTCTGATTGCAGTGCTGGACGGTAGTGCTGGTGATGGTGATGCTTACGATGTCTTCAACAGCAAAGGCGACCGAGTGTTCTATATCGTTCAAAGTAAATGTGGCGGGAAATATGCTTTCGGAAAGCACGTCTCCAAAGTTCTTCGCGTCCTTGCTCACGATAGCAGAGAGATACTTCGGTTCGAGGAGGACAGTAGCGTAATTTGAAGTTATTTGATTTATAGCAGTTTGTTATCATGGTTTGATTCCGAATGACTTCGAGGCATTGAAAAGTAATCACATTACTTTTATTACTCATAGGCCAACATTTTCAGCGTTTATAAAGGGCTTGATGCGATGGGATACATTTACAAGACAAAGGCAAGCTGTCAACAACGCTTCTCAACCTTCATCCTTCAGGATATGAATGATCTCACCTTCCTCACCATTAAGAGGGCTGGTTCAGATGAACGGAAGACCTGTCTATGCAAGGGTGATAGAGATCCGTGTTTAGTATATTACCGTATTCTTATACCCGGCGAGATATCAGTCGGACGCCTCGCAAGGGTTGTCAAGTTAATGGAATATGTTCCACCGGAACTTGAGGGATGCTACGGTGTTGAACTCTCATCCCCCATGAGCTACAACCAAAAATGTCTCTTGCTAGCATCCCTCTTTCTAATCTATCCCCTGTAGAAAATTGAATGTTTCTCACGGACTCATTATAGCAACCTCTTGAGCAGAATATGTTACCGCCCCCTTCACATTGCATCGTCATCAGACTCGGTTAGCGCATCTGGTCCCTACTTTCGAAACTGTTATTAGTCTTCTGTGCTACCAAAAATATGATTTGCTGTTGCCCGAGTTTAAAAAGCGAGCTCAATTTTTGTAAGATTTTATTTTAGATATTGAAGTGTTAACTACGAACGAACTATTTATTAACTTTATTAACCAACTGTTTAGAGACTTTTGAGAGGCGATGGAAAATTATAGATAGCCGAAACCACTCACACTGGAATTAAAATCTGTTGTTGTCACGTCAGCGCCAATGCAGTTTAGAAATCAGAAACAAGTACTGTAATTTTAACTAACGTAGATGCAAGGAACTTCCTTCAACAAATTGAATCATTAAATTTATTGATTTTAAGTTAATTGAACTTTCTCCTAATTGGAAAAATCCTTATGTTGGTAAAGACATGAGGATTAAAATAATTCGGTGCGGGTATAGTTTTTGGGTAGAAAATGCCTTGAAGAATAAGAAATTCTCTTGACTAAATTCCGCTTTTTTAAATTCGCACGTATTTATGCATCGCTAATCCACAGACGCGGAAGAAAATTCGGAATTATCCTTCTACAGTACAAAAATGGCTGCAATTCAATCATACTGTCGTAACCCACCAAATGTACCGCAAAATTTCCACTCCATCCAAAGCAACTTCGCCTGCAGTAACTCAAGGTCTACAGAAACCGTTGTGAGGCAGTATCCTCCTGTGTCAGTGGACTTGAGGAGTATCCCTCGCCCAAATCGACTACCCTTCCGACTACCCCATTGCCTTCTGACAGCGGCAAAGTCCCCATTTTCAATGTTCCAAAAGTCCTTTCCTTTCCCCAACAAGGAATTTCTATCACCTCTACCCCCGCCACAGGCAAGGCCACCCTACTGGCATCAACGGAGCTTCCCTACCCCCAAAATCATTTATTGTCCACCCCACCCATCCCTCAACCCAGAATACACATCCTACAAGGAACTGAAGAACATCTGTCAAAGTGATCTGGAATTCCCTCGAATGAGTGACGACTCAAACTGCGCGCGACTCCGAATCCCCGATAATAAGGATAAACGAATCGTCGCAGAGAAGAGTCGAAGAAAGTCAGATCACAAAACCAAGTACGGAAGTGGGAAGCCGCTAGAGACAGGAACACAGAGCAGTAGCGACGCGTCCAGCTACTACGCAACCAACGAGCCCACTCGCACGACTCGGAGTCGGAGTGGCAAGTCAAGTGGTACAAGATCAACGGCAAACAACTATTATGGCTATGGCAGCCAGACACCCAACAGCAATACTTACTACAAGAGCAATAATTATTACAACTACGACAGTCAGGACCAACGAACCTCTAGCGGGAGTGTCCCAACAGGCAGAAATAGCTCCAACAAACGAGGGTAAGGCAATAAATTTAGATATTGAAAATAAAACACTGGCTCACCACTTGATTTTTCTTTAGTTCGGACAAGGAACTACAAACTAACGGCATTAAACTAGAAAAGAGCAAATCAGATGAAGGATTGGACTTTGTTTTCACCCCTGAGAGTGACATGGCCACCGAGGTGACGGTAACTATCGAACCTGAGGAACCAGATATGTTGGAGTATGCCCTGGACAACGGAATAATGCCCATAGTTTGTGGCTACTTGCCCCCTCACATCAGTCCAACTGCTTTTGGACCTGCGCCGCGAAATCGGTCAGAGGGTACTACAACAGGACCCAGCAGTAATGGAAACACCCACGGCAATAGTAGAAGCAGCGGCAGTGGCACTACTGGGAGTGGAAGTGGCAGCAGTGACAGTTACAATTACAGTGGGGGTAAAAATTCAAACGATACCGACGAATACAATTATCATAATTATTCTTCGTACACTCAAGCAAGGGAATCCTTCGAACTGGATCGAGCAGAGAAGGATAGTAGCGAGGCTTATTCTGACGTCGACGGTTTTGCTTAGAAAACATAGGTGATGATACTAAAGATAAATAATGGTGACAATAGAAATGTTTTCTCTTGTACGGCTTGAAACTTGATTTAATGAACTTTTGCGGAATGCGATGCTGTGAACATGATCTCTCGAGCACCATTAGCATTGCAGTATCCAGCGATTCAGCAAACCCTCTGAGAGTGAGTAAAGGCGACAAATAGTTCGCACTAATAACTTCTAACTTTGGAGGAATGCTATGATCCCTCGTTCGTTCCTAGATTCACTCGCATCAAGTCGTCATAGTGTAGTACTGCTCAGTGTCACGAAAGTTACATTCCTTTCTTAAACAATAAAGCATAACACCAGTCGACCAGTGACATGAAGGGAGAACTTGGTTCTCGAATCCCGAATGGAAATCGTTCGTATCCTCTGCGACTCAAAACCGGAAAGAATCGACCACTAACTATGATACATTAATATGCCCAAGGGAAAAACATACACGGTGTCGGCAGAAGTCGCAAAGGCAGAAAGCAAAGGGCTCGGTGCGGATAAACGAAAATGGCTTAATATTCTACCTGTACCGCCCTCAGTCTTTGATATGTCCGAGCCAGGGTCTTCGGAGGTGCTTCAGCCAATGAATAGAACCCCAAGAAAGCGAAGTGGCAGGAACAGTAGTAGTGCACCAGCTCCTGTAAATGTAAGAAGTTCCTGAGAGAATTTGAAGTCTCGGAGACTTAATTAATAGCCTAGATGGCGGCTTACAATTGTACCAATTCGTGTTCCCTCGAGTATTATAGAGCAGGAATATGAGTTTTAGTAGAAAATATGGGATTGCATATATTATTGTGCCGAATATTATTAGAAATCCAATTCGGATAGGGATGTGTTTACAACAACATGAAAATGTAGCGTGAATATAAATGTATTCGTATTCTTATTGGCACACTATAATATGTATATGCCACTTGCCACTGCGTATGCCATCAGTATTAACGAATACGGGCATGAATACGAACACTACTCGTATAGCTACACCCTGATTTGAACATCCTCTCACTCAGCTGCCGGGAAATAAGGATCCTGTGGCGCAAGCAGGAATAAATCCTGAAGCTTCCCGCGGAATTGGTGACGGTAATTTATCCGGGCCTCCAAGTCCTAATGAGTTGGATCATTGGGAAATGGTTGCGGAAGCCTGTGCAGTAGTTCTCAACACATTGGACACGCAGAGTCACGAGCGGCAAGATGAGGAAAGCGAGCACCGTGGCACAATGGCAGAATCTCTGGAGGACTATCCAGTCGAAGATTGGCTTTTCGCTTACCGTCCCGTGGGAAAATCCATGTGGGATGAGGATGACGAAGAGTATGTTTGCGTAACGGATAAAGGTGTTCAGTGCGCACTGGGATTGGAACAAAATGATATTGGTTCCTTGTAGTAGGCATATGCGTTCTAAAATTAAATCCTGGAGAACTGTGCTCATGTTTATTTAAAGATATCGGCCCGAAAATTTATACGTCTTTCTTTAGGCCCTAAAAGTAGGCTAGAAGATTTCAAGATTCTAGGACAAATACATATTACAAACTTTTGACTCCAAAAGATTATAAATACAGGATTCTATCACCAGTATCCCATACAGTAAACTCTCATCATCTTCAGGTTATATATAGCGAAAAGAAATCTGTTTTGACCCAAGGAGAAATAATGTTCTCAAATTCATTCCCACAGTTCAAACGTGATGCCTTTTAAGGGCAAATAATGATGACAATAGCTCATGTGGGCTACACCACAAATTACTCATTTACCGTTCAATGCCCTACTCAAGTTAGTTATTCTTGTCACACCCGCACAACAGTTTCGATTCTTCACTGAAATACGCAGGATTAGATTTGTTTGTCAAAGGTTAAAATATCCTGCTTTTATTATTGCAATCTCTCAGGTCCTGTTGGACCTGGACATTTTCATATTTTGAAAGAGTTCTTCCTCGCACGGCTCAACAACAACTGTCGTCGGGTCCGGCGCCCGCTGAATGTTCTTGTAAAACGAAATGAATGGCTCCCCGAGTTTCTCCAAGTCTTTGGAGCAGATGACGCCACGCGGAATGAACCCTAAAATGTTTGGCGCGTGTTTTCGAAGTAGTTTTATCTTCTCTTGTTCCAGTATTTGAGCCCTGGAGTAAATAATAAATACGAAAAGTGACACCTCAGCCCCTGTTTGCATTTATTGTTTTGAATTTCAATTTTATACCTTCTACTAGACTCCTCGTCAAAGCAGTTACGGCGTTCCTGATCTTTCTCTTTCTCCGCAGCTCTCCGGGCTCTTCTCTCAATAATCATTTCCTCCACCATTTTTCCATGTTCCCGGTTTTTCTCTCGACGTTTCTCTTGGCTCGTGAGTTCAAGTCGCTCATCCTCCGCAAATTTTGCCATCATCTTCAGTCGTACAAAAATCCGGCACAAAGGACAGTTTTTCAGGCGTTCACTAAAATGCTAATTTTTAAACGGGAATAATATGTATCTACTGCGTTTACTTGTTTCCTAAATTCTTCATTCTCTTCACGCTCAGCCGCCAATTTCTCCTCCCGAAGACGTTTTGCTTCTCTTTCGGCTGCCTGAAGTTCCACCATCATCTTGTACTTGGCTTCCGCCTCTTCAGCTTCCTTCTTCCGCACTTGTTCAGCCAGCTCTTCCTTCTGAAGTTCACGCCGTAGCTCTTCGAGTTCTTCGTTTTTGAACTGGAAAAAATCCGCGCCTTTATTGTCAACGAGAGAGTTGAATAACCCATGACATGACAAGGAAACTCAAGTTACGACCAAGACCGGTGACGGTGACTCACTTGATCAGCCATGATTTGCTCAATCGTTTTTGCAACAATTGCTGATTTCGCCGCATCCCGTGCCTCTCTTTGTCTTTTTGCGATGTCAGCTTGCTCAGCCTTTTGTTTTACGTATTCTTTGATTTTACTGTGTGGGAATAGTTGCAGGGATTACATTATGAGTCATCATCAGTCATCCTGTGTGGTGGGAACGCATATATTTGTTGCGGAACTCGGAATGAAATAGTGCTGCTCTCACCTTTCCTCCATTTCTTGCCGTTCCTTCTCACGGCGTTTATGCGCCTCCCTGGACTGGATAGCATGAGCGAGTTCGCTTTGAAACAGTTTTATTTTGTTATATTTTTCCGTGAGGTCTCTGAAATTTCATATGTGGCAGAGTGTATGATGATGACTAATTAAGAGCATTGTACAACTGCCACAGACGTCGTGGAGATCCACCGGAAGTTACGTGACTCATAAATACACATCACCGAATCGTAACAACAGTTCTGTAGTATGAGTCACTGTAAAACGCGTGTGCCAGGGAAGAGGAAATGTAGGTTGAAACCATTATTAATGAAACGTTGTAGTCGACGTGGCAGAAGTTTGAGGAAGGATACGGCTATTAGTTCTTACGCGATTTCTTCTTGCTTAATCTTGTCCATGATTTCGTCAATAGTTTTCTTATCCTCCTCAAACTCCGCTTGCTTGTTCATCTTTTTGGATCCCACCCCCTCCATTTGCATCTTGAGTGACCGCATATATTCCCGCTTCCTCCTACACTCCTCAGCCTCCTTCTTCTCCTCCTCCTCGTCAAATTTCCTCATTTGCTCCATCAGCATGTCATCGCACTCCATTTTGCGCATCTTGAGAAAGTATTTTTCCAAAGGATTGCACATAATACAGGCTTGAGCAATGACGGCGAATGTGCACGTAATGATAAGTATACAGAGTAAATGATGAGTATGCACGTATGTTCGTAATGAACTGAACCTTGTCTTCCAGTTTTAGCGCCTCCCCTTCCAACCGCTGGGCGTACAAGGTCTTAGCATAGTACGCTCGTTTAATCTGCCGCTCCAACTCTCGAATTTCTGGAGAGCACAAATATAGCTGCTTCCTTTATTGTAAGTGAAAATAGTGTTAGGTATTTTTAAATAGGAAGGCCGCGCCTTGTTTATTTGTGGAAATCCGTCTTTGGGTACAACCTCATTGCAGAATCCCTAATGTCGTCCTCCTTCATGCGTTGCAGAGCCACGGCAAAGTTTTCCTCTTGGTGGATCTGAGTATCACGCTTGCATTGGTCCTTTTCCGCCTATCAAGTCGTCACGGGAAGTGGCCATTATTACAAGCTTTAAGAGAAATCTCGAGAGATTGCTAAACTGCTACAGTACTTTGCACATGCATTCCTGCAATTGTCGCTCTTCCTTCTCCTGCTGCAGGCGACGGAACATCAGGTTTTTCTCCATTTGATAACTTTGTTTGTCCAGTTTGGAGCAGAGATCTTGGGCCCTCAGGTTGTCCTTGAGCTGGCGGACAACCTCGGCGTGGATGTCATCCTTCTCCTGCTGTGTCAGATCGGGGCACAGGGTGGGATCCGGAGGGTATTTATCCCAGAATGACTGGAAGGAATTGTTACGGTTAATGTGAGTTCCATTTAATGAGTATAGCTTGTTGCGACGGTATGATGTTTTGTTCAAGGCCGCTTGAAACAGTGATAAATAATTGTATGGCATCAACGTTACGTAGAAGTGAATGCAGTTATGGTTGTAGAGCAGTTTGCATAGAAAAAATGCATGGGAACGACACACTCATTGTAGTCATTATCACCTCTTGTCACATTTCTGCTAGCGTGTGATAATTGATAATATCTTCGTAGAAGATACTGGAAGTATAAGTCGAATATATTCAGCGTGGGGCATCACGCATTGGAAAATTGAAACAGGGCAACTCATTAAATGCGGGATGAAAATCGTCAACTTACGACTTTTCCGTTATAATATCTGAGACATGTAAAGACGAGCGTGTGTATGTTGAATAACTATACACGGCCTGCTCATTATTACTGACTGAGTAGTTCTAGATGTACAGTCAGTTTGTCAGTTGATTTAAAAAGTTGTGGCTACTGCTAACTACATGTGGAAAATCTGCTCAGACTTTCACACGCAATAGTGCGTGTGGACTTGTAGTAACCTTACAGGCATTCGTAGAAGACGACACTCCGGCCTCTGAATTTTCGACGGCTGAACCTGTCTTCCGGCCATGTCGGTTGCACAGTTGCACTCGAGATAGGATTAAAGTTATGTGGTTGAATAATATGGTTGTGTTTTGTGTTATCGCGGAGACTTTCAATGCGAGTGATAAGAAGACAGGTAAAGAGTTCGTGTAGTTTCACCGAACCACTGATGATATTTTGTCCACGTTCTCAATGACCCCGTAGTGTCTACAGCAATGTGGTATACGTTACAGGATTCTACACTGCACTGCACTGGTTCTGGAAGTAAGATTTTATGGCCGCATTTATTCGTGATTTGAGTATTTTACAGCTCAGCTGCTGCATGGCATTATTACATTTAGATAGAATGCTGTCAGTCCAGTCAGATTCAGATGCAATTGAAACTTCCAAACTAACTAAACTTAGCTTCAAGTAACTGTATTGCGTGCTGGATTCCACTTTGAAAAATCTGGTATTGGTAAATATTGTACTTTCAGGATATTGCTGTAACAACAAACTTCTAGTAACTTTCCACGACATATTTAAAAATACATAGTAGTTGGGGGACAACTGACTTCGTGGAAAGGTGTTTGAAATAAGTCCCAAGACAGGATTGTCCAGCAACCGGTAACTGGCAATTTACCAAGTGTGATAACGATTTATTCGGAAAATAACAAACGGTCGTCGTAAAGTGCGGGAGTTTACATACCTATTTATTTTTCTCGTCTTGACTGTAACCGTGTAAGATTCAAGCCAGACGAGACGAGAACTTAAGTTATTATCATGATAATCTTGTAAGTTGAAACCGTAAACATTTCCATTCACAACACAGCAAAGCGGAGGAACGCGCAAAGAGAATCAATACATGGATACTCTAATAATCCTTTCTCAAACACGCATTGTGTAATCATCAGTGGACAAGTATCTCCGCAGAGTGGTAGCTGCAGTAGTGTATAACTACCATCCCTTCCCTTGCCCAACACCAGTCACAGGTACATGATGCTGTTCTATGCTCACAAAAATTCTGATGAATCATTACTAAAGTAGCCTGCTACTCCTTCCATAATCCGTAAGCACAATCCCAGCTCAGTATATTATCACAATCTATTAGCCATGACCCTGCGAGACCCTCCACATATATACACACTGTGTACAGTAGGCCCTGCAGGGGCGATGAGTCATTACCCAAGCTATATAGGATACAAGATTAAATATTTTGTACAAAAAACTTAAAAAATCTTGTTAGGTACAAACAATTAAGGATAACGAGCTTTCAGTTTCTCGCAGCTACTTTCACGGGGAATCTTTCAGGGTACTTGAGCATCCCTATCCGGTCCAGGAAAGCCTTCATCTCGCCCCGATACTCTTCTGGATATCGCCACATGTGGCTCACATGAGGAGAGGTCGTCCACGATTTCCAGTAGACCTAGAGGTAATTTGAAAGAAGAAATTTTTCATTCATTTTTTTGCTTCCCAACTGCGTTTAAGTAATATTATTTGCTGACTCCATAAGAAAACACAGCGAAATGTTACTACGCATCATGTCTACTTACAGGACATCCGTTCCGTTCCCATCGATCCGCGATGCGTTCAACTATGTAGAACAAGGCGACGGGGTCATCCTCTGACGAGAAAAACAAGCAGGGGGTTCTCAGTTCACTATTGTGGAAAACAACGCTCGTCTGCAAGTAGTGCTGCATCACCCTCTCTTGGAATGTGTTTACATGGAATCTGTGAGAGAGAAAAATTAGCATTTCCCACACACGTCGAATTAACAATAGAACTGCGCATTGGCAGACAATGAAAACTTACTTGACATAGGCCTCCAATAGGCTCTTCAATATTCTATTATGAGGGAAGACCGCACCACCGATTCCTTGAACTACACCTTCCACATCTACAATACTGTCCCAAATTTGACCCACCATCATCTGGTGCATGAATCTATACTTTTCCGGATGCTCACTCATGTGCACCAACAGCTGACCCCACACATAGGCTCCCACGGAGAATCCGTGGAGAACAGTCGGGCCGTAATGTTGGTTGTTACCACAGAATGTGAGGATATCTTTTGAAATGACCTAATGACAAAGAAAATGACCCAGTTAATAGTAAATCCTCACTCCAGCCCTGCAATACGCTTTGAATAAGTAGCGCAGGATTAGTGCGTACCTTTCCCCCGGATACGGGCCATAGTAGCTGCCACGGACTGCAACTGACATGTAGTACGTCGAATCCCTGGTCCAAGTAGAACTTGGCATATTTCATTACATGCTTCCGCTGAGACATCAACCACCCAATGATGATACATAGGGGTGGCTGATCCGTCCCAGATCTCACTTCCACAGCAGTTGGCCGCTCGAATGCAAAACGAAGCTCTGGACTCTTCGTGTCCGGTCGAGCAATCAGCTTCCTCGGGTCATTTGAAATCAATGTCAAACTGTTGGTCAGTCTCTGCTCACTCAGAAATCTTGCTAAGGTCAAGGTCCCTGCGAACGTCATTCGGTTGTCCCGTGGGAGCGGTCGACTGCTCAAGATCTGCGAAACAAAATAATCATCTACGTCATCACTGCAATTCCCTCGCAAGGAAGTACACTATCTCTCAAGATTATGCAATCATGTATGATTAACACTCTACTTGGGTCATATCATTGAGATTCAACTTTTCTATCCACACACTCTCTCTCTCATTGGTCAGACGTATAAACAGCCCAACTTGCTATTTGCTGAGATATGTGAGGCCCCATCATTTGACTTCCTAACCATATACGAAATAGCCCCGTAAACTCTTCCATCATCTTTTTGCGAGAGATTTTTTTCAGCATATAAACCGTCCGCCACAAAATACTTCTACTACGACACGACTGCCCTCAAATCGCTCTGTCCTTGCGTTTCCATCCATCATTATTACACTAGTAAGAACAATCCCCAAAATCATCCACTGTGAATCAAAAGTATACGTATCATATTTCCCTGTGCCACTGTGCGCATTCTTCACACTTTTCCCTTACACAATTTTCTTTTGTACCAAGCAGTCACTACTCGCGCGAGAGTCATTCAAATCACAGCAAATCTTCTCATCCCTCACAGTCAGTCCTGCTGCAATGAACCTCCGAAGAGCATGTTCCCACTATCATGACCACTCCTTCAATAGCGTTCCATCATGACACGAGTACAGCTAATACTCACACACATCTTTTGACTTACACTGTATCCTCTGGCAGAGCTCCATTGCAGGGTTTTGCTTGCGGCAGGAAAGACAAGTCGAACACTTCCTGCCAGCATGATGATGATGAATGGAGTCTTCCTCACAAGGTTCACTAATGATTAATCCTATTTAAAAAAATACTATCCGTTAATAATCTACAAGTTCCCTTCACCTAGAAATAGAATTATCGAAAACTGTAAATTTCATTCAAATATGGAAAGCACAAACAATATAAAAAAACACAAAACAAAACGGTTTTCGTGCGTAATTCTGAACCAGTTTGTATTGCACAACAACAACAATTCACAAAACAAACAAACCAAACTAGAAGTTTATGACCAAAAAAATTGTCTAGGGAATTGAAAGGAATAAAATACTGGAAAAGGAAAGGCGGGACTGGAAAATCAATAGCAAACAGCTGATGAGGGAGTGTATTTATGTATACCCCGAGAATGAGCCGTTTGTATTAGCTCAGTCCTGGTCAACTGGTTATCACTTGAGATTACTCTGAGTAGTAATGTTTAATGTTTCCTACGCCGGCACTCATGCACAACTGAGAGCTAATTGTACACGTACCTTGAACAACTTTCGTACACACACGTCGGACAGTAGAAAGGAGTATTCCCACGATTTTCTTCAGTCGTTCCCACCCAAACAAGATGAGTAATTAATAATACTAAATGAGTGAACGGTACGTTAAGTCAAGAGGTTGGACAGATTTGTAACTTAGTCACAACAACACAACACACGGAGTTTCCTAAAGTGTTCATCAACAAAGTCGACTAGATCTCAGCTTGGAACTCATTCGATAAACCAATGGCTTTTAGAGCTTTTGTAGTAACTATCGTCAAGTTTGTAAAGTGAGGGGAGTAACGGCGAAAATAAGAGCGAATTCAGTGCTGAGGGCCAGCGTCATTTGACAAGGTGCAGTGCACTGCACGGATGTCCACGGCTGACTGCGGCTACAGCTTTTGAAGGCAGCACGTTGTCTTTTGTCTGCGAACGGCCGTATGCTGAAGGCTGTAGCATGTGAACGGCTCGTGTGCATGAGTCAAGTGTGCCGGATTTCAAATGCTGCTCCTGCATATGGGATGACATAAAGGCAGGAGCTGTGCACTGGCTGTCATCGTGTTCGAAAGCTCTCCATATATGTACAAGGGAAACTAAATGCGGGCCTCGGGCCTCCTTTCGGCAGTTATCGGCTCCCTCTTCCTATCCCTGCAGGGATTAGGATTAGCAGACCGATGACCTTGGGAAAAATATCGATCCGAAGGCAATGTAAGGGCTCTACATGACCCCTCCATCCAACGGATCCTGTGGAGAGTCTTGTTTACCAACAGCGGATCATTGCATGGGAATCATATGGTGACCAAATGAAATCATCCATCACTCCCATGACAAAATCAGGAGTGTGTACAATGTTATTGCAAATGCGTGCAAATCATACTCTGTACTTTGCCCAGCACCCGCCAACGGTAAACACCTTCGCAGCTAGGAAATAAGCATATCATGTTCGAATCAGATGAGATGAGTTCAAAGGTCTTGTAGTGGTCAGAGAATAGTACTGGTTATTTTGGAAGCAATCATCAGAATGCACACAAATAATAGCAAGTATACGTGCAGAAATCCTGGAAAGAGTATTTTTGGAATAATCATCACTGAACTTTGCGCCTGGTGCAATGTAAAGTGTTTCACTCACAGGCCGGTTATCTCAGGAAAGACGCGGAAATGAATGCGAGGTACAGTAAAACCTCAATGTACGGGCTCATGGTTAACTTTACCGGTAGTCTCGATATATGGGTCAAAAAACTTCTTAGCCTCGTGGGCTTTCAGCTGTGTTCGAATCTGTTCGGCAGTTTGGGATTTTAGTTGTTCGCACCGGTATTGGGTTGCATACGTATTCCAAATAACTCATGTAGGGCTTTGCTTCGTAGTGCCTTGCTTATGCACTCCTCGGTTTTGCGGACGTGCAATTGCGACCAACTGTGTAAGGGCAAGTAACACGAGCTGCAGAGCAAAATTATTGATAATAATAATTATGAGCAAAATTATTAATAATAAACCGCTCATGGAATAATCGCATAAATAATTGAGTCTGCAAATGTTCCATACCATCATTAATTATGGAATTTTGATTGGAATTTTGAATATGGTTTCCTAATTCTGGTAACCATAAAACGGTACTTGCATTTTAACTCTCTAAATTGTCCCC
This sequence comes from Pseudobourletiella spinata, assembly GCA_009870155.1. Classification (NCBI taxonomy): domain Eukaryota; kingdom Metazoa; phylum Arthropoda; class Collembola; order Symphypleona; family Bourletiellidae; genus Pseudobourletiella; species Pseudobourletiella spinata. The sequence goes on from WJFA01000672.1 coordinate 14,627, forward strand.
AGTTATTGCGAGGCAAGTTTGAAATACTATTCCTAATCGTCACTCTAAAATGCCGGGCATGTTTGCAATTCCAGTAGAATTCTTACAGTTCCTTTAAAATCAATAGATAGTAAGGTTGTACACTGAAACTGATCCTCGGTGCCAGACCCGCCCCGCCCCGTATCACAGGAGCAAAATATATCCGTAACCTTGAAGTCATGTGGAAGAAGCCTGTATAATTTTAGAGGATTATATTTTATAAATTTTTTTATTTGGTATCCTAATTGTTGTTATGTTTTAATTGTCATCCTTTATTATCATCCTTTGTCATCATTCATCATACCCATCCAGTCAATGTTGGTTAAGCATTTTGTAAAGTCATGTCATATCATTTTCAGACAAATGCTGAACAGCAAGAATCAATACAACTCACCAGCGAATTACTACATTGGTATTCTCGAACGTGCCTTATCTCACGCTTTCAGTGCACTGCTCAAGTAATCACCGCACCGATTTATAAAATCAATTGTGGCAAACACGCGGGAACACATCTGTCACCGCATGGAGGAAAGCGTGACTGGTGCAATGCTGACAAAGTATTTCTTCCGGGGTAACGCACGGTCGCAAAAACATGCATCCAAGTCTTTCCCCTGCCTCTTTCTTTATATCGTGGCGGAAAATACTGACTGAAAAAAAAAGTGTGCTCTTGCGGCTCGGATATTTAGTGAATCGATTCTTATACGGTAGGAAGCCTCAGGGTGAATGGTGACCTGAGTCAATGTGAATAATGTTAGCTGGCTCTTCACGTTGTTTGAACGTGATATTAGAGGGTGGCGATTGTGGGTAGAGAGAGCACGAGTTTTTGAGCAAGAGAGAGTGCACAGCGCCCACACCTGCTAATCTGCAAGCAGAGCAAAGCAGAGGACAAATCGTTTACGGGTAACCAGTTTCTCAGCTCAAGGATAACTGTGAAGCATGAGGCATATTGCTCATCAAGTTGAAAGTATCATGGAAATTGCAGATCGATTTAATGGAATGATGAAATGTACTAATTAAATATCTTTAGAAATTATGAGATGATACAGTTTTATGCTTTGAGATTTCAGAAAGTTCCACTGATGAAATCAGCCAGTGAAGTTGCTTGAGAAAGCCAATGACGACAGAGAGTGGTACAAGTAGAAGATTATGACTTTTGGTATAAGTAACATGGCATTTATTAAATAGACGATTAAAAAATTGCGATACCAATACACATCTCCATTTCGTTCGGAGTATTTATACAACGGGTCTGGCAGCAGTGCGTCGCGGACAATTATTACTTACACGGGGACAATCTCCAGAAATACTTTCCAGTTTTACACATGTACAGGTGCATACACGTAGTACTTAATTTCTTGCGGCACTCTTCACCTCGAACTTTTCGGGGTATTTGAGAAGGCCGAGCTTATCGATGAATGCCTTCATCTCCGCCTTGTACTCCTCTGGGTGACGCCACATATGGCTCACATGCGGTGAGTTCTTCCAGACTTTCATAAAGACGGGAAGTCCCTTCCGCTCCATGCGCTCCGCCGCACGCTCCACAATGTAGTAGAATGCAACAGGGTCATCTTCAGAGCAAAAAAAGAGAGTGGGACACTTGAGTATTGTGTTGTGGAAGAATACACTGGACTGAAGGTAATGCTGCATAGCTGATTCCTGAAATGTGTTCACGTGGAATCTGGAAATGATAAATATCAACATTTATATTACGGAACGCAGATTTAAACTACTTTTTATAGTTAAAAAAATGAAGACCAAATTTTTAAACTTACTTGACATAGCCTTCCAGCGCAGTCTTGAGGAACCTATTGTTAGGGAACATGGCCGTTCCCATCCCCTGTGAGATCCCTTCAACGTCCACGGGACTGTCCCAAATTTGACCCACAATCTGATCCACTACCCGCCCATACTTGTCCTCATTCCCGCTCATCATGGCCATCACTTGTCCCCACACGAACCCTCCAATGGAAAACCCGTGCAACGTCGTCCTTGTGTACTGCGGGTTATTCGTCAGGAATGACAGCAAGTCCCGTGCAATGAGCTGGACAAGATGAATGAAAGTATTATTAGTTTCCTCAACATACCGGTCTTGAACTCGTTGATATCCTTTTCCAAACTTACAATGCCACCCCTTTCAGGGAACAGAAGCTGGTACGGGGTGCAACTGACGGAGAGTACATCGAAGCCTTGATCCAAGTAGAACTGAGCGTACTTGGCAATGTGTCTTCTCTTCGCCATGAGCCAACTCATAATGACACAGAGGGGTCTATGAGTATCAGCGGACGCCAAGAGAGCTCCATCCGGTCTCTGGAGAGCGAGTCGAAGCTCAGGGTCACTCTGGTTCACCTTTGCCGGTAAAGGTCTGGGAGTGTTGGTGAGCAACTCTAGGTTCTTTGTCAATTTCACGGAGCTCAAGGAACGGATGAACATGATGTTGGCCATCATGTTCCGCTCTGACAAAATCTTCGCGCATACCTAAAAGAGCAATAGAAACATGACCGATGTTAATAATTCAAGAAAACTTAGCAGCTCTACTACCTAATCGTTCCTTCTCCTCTGCTCTGCTAATGCCATGAAAACCTTGTATGCAAAAGTAGTCTCAAAATACACATAGGACAAAAAGTATGGAAAATTTACATTAGATAAGGACTTACCTTCAGCTGGCCGCTGGCCCCTTGGAAAATAAATCGAGCAGTTTGTCCCAACATTATGTACTGCAATTTCACCGCAACTGGTAACGGCCGAAAACCATGGAAAATCAACAACGACTGTGCACTTTGCTGGACCACCTAGGGCTTTTAGTTTATAGATAGCGCATTCCAAGTTCCGCCACAGACTACACACAACTCGTTGGAGTTGTCACTATTAGCAAATCTGGCTTTATTGGGAAGCACGTTGCGGCCTCAAGTGTTTGGATCCAGGATGCGATTGGATGGTAAACAGCCCGTGGTTTAAGCTTTATAGAATTATCACGGGCAACGGTATTTCCCCGACCCTCAAGCTACAGAATACAGAACCCACACTCCTGCCTAGCAGTGAAGTAACTAGCAACCTACAAGTCAAACTGACTGACAGAGTTCGGCTGCCGAGTGCTTTCTGCTTCGGTCCTCAGCATCAGCCTGAATGCAACTTGTATGTACAGGGCGGACACGTGAGATCTCCGTGCAGTTCTCGTTGGTCTTGTCGTCCCCTCACGTGTGCATCCGCCAGACTCCTACCTCAACAAAGATGGGCAGACAGTCTCTACCGACAATACATATTGTGCCTGGCTTTTTTTTGTACAGAAAACACGAGCTCACCGCATGAACAGTGGTGTGGTGAGTGGCTGGGGATTCGGGTGTATGCAGTAATCTCATATGCAGCTTCAAATATTTTGTCTTTTATTTGCTGTAACTCGATCAACTTTCCGTGCGATACGTTCCCAATGTAAACAAACCTATATTTGCTTTGCCTTATTGCACTCAATTTTGTTTATACACACGCTTATTATTCTAGGCAGCCCCTAGCTTAACTTTAACCAACTTGAGATATTCAACTGTCTGGTTGGAAACTGAAGACATTGGAATTAAACAACAGAATCTTGCATCAGTTCAATTAGATGAATGACTCCAGACGACGAATCATCGCAATTTTTATGCTCGGTGTCTCTTCAAGTGCATGGTGAAATATGTTCGCGTAAATTACGCATTATTTTTCCGCAGTTTTAGGAACGGCGTAGGATTTCGACGAGTGCAATAAATTACGATAACATTGAACTAGGATGACCAGCGCTAAGTTTTACGTTATCCGCGTGTCCGGATCTCCGGATACTTATAATTTAGAATTAGCAATAACGGGGGAAATATAAATGGGACAAACGTGCGGCCCGCATTATAATGTCGTTGGTTGTTATTTTCAAGTGTAAGTTGTTTATATGTGGTGGAGAAAATGTTTCGGGTTGATTATTTATTAGTTAGTAGGCTACCGAGCTCCATACTTGACTAGAAATAGAAATATAATAATAACAATAACAATGAAGGAATATGTACAAGAATAATGCGTTGGGGCACGACTAATAACCCGAGAAATGGGAGACGTCTGCTCAATAATGAAGACAGAAGAGCGAGGTTGGAGGACAGGGAGTTAGTGCAGACCGTCCGTGTAGTTAATTTTTTTATGTAACGCAACGACTCGCCGTTTATTTGACATTGAGACTCCTTGTGCTGCGTTAAAAAATAACGCTACGGAAGGTCTGTGCTAACTCCCTCATAGAAGCTGGGGCTGGTGGGGTCTATTAAAGATCCTTTCGTGGCTTTGGAGTCACTGAGTGGATGTTGTAACTCGCTACGATTGCTCACTGGAGTTAATAAAAGCTTCAGACTCGTTAAGTAATATTCTTCACCAGAGCCTCCCAATACATTACAAGTTATTCGACATATTCCTTGTTAACGATTATGGGGAATGGAATGACAGCTGGTAATTGGTAACCCTATATTTGACGCATGTTTTCACAACTCGACATCTTCGACGCTGCGTAGATTAATCCAGCTCACCCCTTAACACATTGACAGTGGGATTAATTTATTAATGACCAGATTATTGGTTTGTTGTTGTTGTTTTGCTTTTACTACGTCCTAACCTCCTAACTCCTAGTAGCGTTGCCGTCATATCAGTTAGTCCGCAAGCACACTCTTGATTTTTCTATCACCGGCTCTAAGCACACGCTACGACGTCACCTCACATATCCCGCCAAGCATACCTATTCTAGGAAGGTTGCCCCATTGCGAAATTCGCAGTCCATCCCAATTCAAGAGTGTACTCTAGTATCGTAAGGTTTGCTACTAGTGTTGCACAGTTCGTATAATTTATAGACGTCGTCAACTGTTACATAGAAGGATTTCTGAACTTCCTCATTGCTAAAAATTTAGTATAATAAGGATCTCCAAATTTCCTCATCGCTAACAATTTAGTAATATAAGATTTTTGAACTTCCTCTTCGCTAAAAATTTAGTAGTACTTTCAAGGTTATTGCAACTGAAAGAGGTTATAAAAATCAATCCAACGTGTTCGGCTAATTCATTAGCTGATTCAACTTGCTTGTTTTGCCATATTCTAAATTAAGCAAGATAGATGACTTCTTCAACAAAATTAGTTTGTTTGTACTAGCAGAGATTAAAGTCGTACTGCTGTAATCGAAACTACTAGTTTCAGTTAGTACAAATTGAATGGGAAAACAAGAAGTAGTGGGTATTAAGGCTATCGAGCGTGTGAAGGAAGTTAGCGCTGTGTTAGTGACCTCCAGATTCCGTCATGCGGTGAATACGCAGGTCTACAAATTGTTGTAATGAAATTTGGATTCCTCTGGGGTGGGGTGAAATTCGACCGGTTCAAGATTACACTGTTACCGTCACACCGTTGAACGTAGATTTTTTTTTTGCTCCAGCCTTGTCGCGAAGAACAATATTTATAAAAGTTCTATTTTTCATAATTTGTGGGCTCAGAATGTGAAGTCTAAAATGCAAATTAAGTTTAATAAAATAAATAATACTTAAATTAAAAAAACAATCCGTACAATTGACATTTTGGTTTTATGCAAACATATTCTCTCCGCGGGGTAGTTTAGTAGTTTCTGAAAAATTAGAGTGGTAGTATCCCTATTAAGTTCTACAGTCGGGACGAGCCAGCGTGGCACTTTGCCAAAAAAGATCAGGTGATTCAAACATGTTCTCGCGCGGTTACGATTGGATTTGGAGCAAGCAGGTGCCTCACCTGCCTACCGTCTTACGTGAAAATCTTTGTTCCCGTTCCTCTTTTTCTAATTTCTAGGATAGACAAGGTGACGGAAACGCTTAACTCTTTCTCTAGAACACTGGTACGAACTAGCAACTGCAAGTGCTATTGATCGCAGTGTGCATATGAGAGAGCAGAGGATTGTAACAGGTCGCGGTTCTTCCGCAGCAGCAGTAGAGCTTGACTTTGACAGCTCAAAGGACTATACACACATGCATATGCACATCACTTTTACACGCGGATACATCTAGCCAAGAGGAGACCGCTAATAGGAATAGCATGAATATACGCCAGTGCGAACATCGCCTCATCCTCCGACAGCCAATGGGATTCAAGAATCCAGTGCCGCCTGCTAAATCGGATGATTCTTCTTTTGGCCAATAAAGCCTTATAAACCTGTGTAGCTGTAATATCATCCTTTGTTGCTATTACTTCTTGTGCGCCAGAGGCTAGCATTGCATGTGAGCAATGTATGTCACCTTAATTCTGAAAGCTCGAAATGAGTGACCAGTGACCACTGCAGCGAGTTAATTCACCATTTATAAGTCTTAAATATGCTTCCCCTTCCAATGAGCATGCCTCAATAGCTACAAAATTTGACGTCCATAACGTGGAAGCAGTTGGAACAGTCATTCTCAAGACCAAAACCAAGCCAGAAATTTAACCAATAAGACATTTGCATTCATGGTAACAGTTAAAGTTAACTGATCTCTTTGAAACCCTTGTACTCTCACTTTTGCCACAGATAGGTATTCGGATATTGAATGAAACATGGATGTAGGCTACAACTGGACAAATATCCGAGCATTATTTGTGTGCCGACGTGCACTCATAGACCGGTACTAGCGTAGTGCAAGTGAGTGTGGACATTTAGTGAAGGCAACACCACAACGAGAAAATTAACTTGCCATCAGAAAGTGCACTTCATGCAGTTCTGCAGTGTCCACAGTTGTGCACTTAACACTTTCGCCTCTCCTCTGAAAAGGCGAGGATAAGTTGGGGTAGTTCAAGCATGAGTGCAGCACGTGAACCATACTGCGGTTTTCCCTATGTGAGAGGCTAAATTTGTACATGTGCAAAACATCATCATCACTGATGCTTCACGTGTACCCGCAGTGACTTCTAGGCGGGAGGCAATTTCCCAGCTGTGAGGAACAGCTGATTCAGGCCGATACACATTCCTGCATTCAGCTACTTAAAATTCCACAGCTCCGTGTCTCTTTTTATGAAGTTATGTCATCCTGTTGACACAGTAATCTGTTTGACGTGTGGTTAGGGGTAGGTGTTATCTTCATTGGCTCCATTTCAATGTCAGTAGGTTGTTCAACCCATTCCCAACATGTAGGAAAGGGAAAGGCGGCACTGCTCCGTCATACTTATTTAAAGCTTGATTAAAAAGTTATATTTTGCTTTGGAATATACATTTGAACTGTTCTGAAGCTAGAACATTTTCAACACGACAGGTTTAACCACATTCCTATTTCTAGAGTACAAAAGATTCATTTCAGTCCTGGAAAATTACAGACTTGGGATCAGAACATAATTTACAAGAATAATTTCTCAACACCGCACCGGTACGGTGATTTTAAGTGTCCAGAATCGTAAAGATAAATTACAATTTTTTTCAGTTCGAACGTAAAATCATTTCACTAACTACGCAGCTCTGGCGTCTATCGCGAACTGCACTAACGAAATTAGTAAATGTGATGGCGATTGCGAAATACGTTACCAGGCCAATCACGACACACAATTTAGCACCTACTGCGAGCAGGACTTCAACTTTAGTGTCCAGGAAGAATTTATTTGCCAGAGGAATCTTCGTATCTTATACACTTCTCTACATCACTAGAAGCACCGTAACCGTATACAGGGTGTCCCAAAATGATATGTCACACTTCCCCCCTCTAGTGCCCAAAATCCTTACCCTAAAACAATGATTGCTCTTGCAATTGAAAGCTAAGGCTTTGTGTATTTGTTCGATACCAGGCTCGTTTAAATCTAACGCATACTTTCTGAGTTACAGGATGCGGTAGAAACCAACTGCTAGTTTAACAGTATCGTAAAAGGCGACCTTTTCTACGCTCCTACTCCACACTCCACACTGTAACTCCTACACCAGATGGCGTAGAGATGCGCGCAGTAGCGCATTCGATAAGTGTTATAGTGGCGCTTCGATCCGTGTGCATCGTCTTGGGCGTTACCTGAAATCCCAACCCTACATCATGGGGTATGCTTGACTTCAGAAGAGCACAGAAATGGGGAATTTTAACATGGGATTTCCCATAAGGACATTTTTTGGAGAACACCAAAGGGCGGGCCCTCGGGCTCGGGTGTTCTTCAAAAAATGTCACTCCACCCAAAACCAAGCAAAATTGCTACAAATTTTTTAAAGAACACACAAGGGGGGCTCGGATGCATTCAAATCCTTATGGGAAATCCCTTGTTAAAATTCCCCGTTTCTGTACTCTGCAAACCCCATGACGTTGGGTTGGGACTGCAGGTAACGCCCAAGAGGATGCACACGGATCGAAGCGCCGCTATAACACTTATCGAATGCGCTACTGCGCGCATCTCTACGTCATCTGGTGTAGGAGTTACGGGCAGGAAAGGTCGCCATTTACGATACTGCTAAACTAGCAGTTGGTTTCTACCGCATCCTGTAACTCAGAAAGTAGGCGTTAGGTTTAAACGAGCATGGTATCGAACAAATACTCAAAGCCTTAGCTTTCAATTGCAAGAGCAATCATTGTTTTAGGGTGAGGGTTTCGGGCACTAGAGGGGGAAAATGTGACATGTAATTTTGGGACATCCTCTACTTTCAATTAACCTCCACAGGAGACAGCACCGGCATAATATTTGGGTAAACCAACTGGTTCTTCTATAACATCTACATGGTTAAAATTTTTAATTGAAGCAGCGATGCGCATACACAGTTAACCGGGTTCAGTTTTTATGAAAAAGGGGAATAAGTCAGTCTCTGGCATCACATATTAGATGGCAAAAATTGCAAAAAACAAACGTATACCAGGTATTGGAGGGTGGATTTTGATAATTTTTGTTGTACTGTCTGAAAATCAGCATTTTGCAGCAACAGTGAGTACAAGAAGGATGCAGAAATTGAAACTCCTTGAAAACATATGGCTATAACGTAAATTAGACGATGACACCATAAACTTTTTAAAGATCAAATTGACTTATGGACAATACGCCTGGGCCCAACTGACCCACAAGACCAGTCGTTCAGAACCAATTGACCTGACTTATAGCTCGCCCACGTTTCCAATCCCGGTTCCAGATTTGCCTAAGGTACCCCAAAGTGGAGTCTAATGAAATATGTTGGTGATTGGCTTGTCTAAATCGGATGCCTACAAATGAATGGCGGAGATATCACCCATGAAAAGTATACATGGTAAAAAAGTTATCATGGATTAGGAAAATAAATCTCGAGGCCTAATTAGAAGTGTTGGAGTTCTCCCGGAGGTCAGGGGCGTAACGAATGGAACATTTTGACTCCACAAACAATCGCATTCACACTTCACTGCACGGTCTGCTCTCTATGGGCTTCCAAGCCGAGACACTTTCGGAAACCCGCAAAGTCGCAAAGCCACTACCACTGAGTGGCTCAGCGCCGTAGCTAATCCAAATCCTGTTTTAACTTAATTCAAAAATACACTCTATGCAGATAGACCTTAAGCATTACTCGCTTGTGGTGGTGAATGGGCGATCATCGCATGATCTATAAGAAAGCAGTTCAAATTGTATGAGAATGATTGTGGATGGGCTGGTGAAATATAACCGGTTCACGCGGATTACTGGTACAGAGAGTATCGTTACAAGCTGATGTGCTTACCGGGAAAATCATAGGAGCTCTAGGCGAGCAAAAGTTCAATATTGCAGTTTTAACGAACGAGAGTTCAAAATTACAGTTTTAACGAATCAGATTATACCGTGTAAAAAATAGGCGGGCCAAAATCCGCAGAAAATGCAGTGGAAAATCCGCTAAATTATTATGCATATTCTGCATCATAATTTCTGCCTTGCAGAAACAGCTGAAAGGTCTGCCTTTGCCCAAACAATGCGATTACAAATTTCAAATCCACTCACATCATCATCTCATGTTATTATTCGCACATGGTACGAGGACTAACACATTTAAAATAACACCTCAAGAAAATGCTGTCTCACATCAGAAGTCAAAGACGAATGGTGCACCGAGGAACCCCTGAAATAAAGAATTAAAACTATTTACACACAGCTCTGATAGCTGCCAACGTCTAATTCACTAAACCTGAGGGTTTTTAAACGTATAAAATCCTGTTCGCATCGAATTATTCTACAAACTTATTCTTGAATCCCTTTTCGATATTTTTTATGTACAAGTATGGACAACCACTTAATCACCGGTCAAATGCCACAATTCCAGTAAGGAACTTCAACCTTGAGTGCTGTCGCAGCAGTAGTGAGAGAATTTTATGACTTTTCGACGTCTTCCACAGTCTCTGGCAGATCCTTCTTATTCGTTTCGGGTAACAACAGGGCAACGAAACCAGCAGCTAGGGAGACGCTCGCTAGGACCATCGTGGGAGCCATTTTTTCAATCCCTCCCTACACAAGTCATTGATGGAACTGAAACTGACGAGTAAACGGAGGCTACTTAATATATTAGAACTTAAATTCGAAAATTTTACGAGCAGATCTGTTGCATATAAGCCAGCCAGACTACCCCCTCTGCCGATGACAGCAGCGACGCCAAGCCCATAAGAGCGTACAGTGGTGGGCATGACTTCCGCTCCATAGACAAAAATGATGGAGTAGGATGCAGCAATTGTGAAAATCCCAACCCATGCCAGTATTACCACTGGAAGTGTTCCTGCAAAGTAGAATTCATAGCATAAGCGCAGGACAACAAAATGAGTGCAGACAAAGTAATAGTCTTACCAGGCTTCAATATTAACGACGAGGACAACGCTGCCGCACAAAGGAAAAATGAACTCGAAAAGACAGGACGTCGTCCCAGAATTTTGATCAACGGTGGTACGATGAGATACGACGGAATCTCCAATAGCCCGCTAACGAACGTATACCTACAATTATAGAACAAGTCAGTTTTCCGCTCCAGTTCACGCGACGGCAGCAACATGTCATAATGTCAGTGCGCTCTCAATTCTTACAGGAACAAGTCGGCTGATAGGTTATGAGCATTTAAGGCCCCGCCGTAGTACACAAGGACAGATGCAAACCAGCAAAAGTTCAAGGCCAACGTCCTTCGTCTCATCTTTGGTGTCCTGAACAGGCTGAGGAACTGTTGGAAAATCAATGACAACTTTTGCCGCACTGATCCCCGTTCCATCTTCGCATTTCCCGTTTCCTATGCATTTATAAACTCCAATTTTAGTTTCATCCTATCATGTTATGCATTTAACTCTATTTTATACTGTAAAATTTGTGACGGGCTCAACCTTAATCGACAACTTCACTAAAAGATCTGAGAAGTTCACTGGCAAATTTTCCGTTGTCCTGTTGGTCTTTGCAATCCCCCGTAAAATTTCCTCCGCCTTCTTTGCTTTCCCTTGGCTGATGAGCCAACGGGGACTTTCAGGTACAAAGTAGATCATTACTAGGAATATTGCCACAGGTGCTGTAACTACTAGTTGAAGATGTCTCCAGTTGCGAAAGTAGTAGGCAAATGCCGCTGTTCCGGCGTAGCCAAGGCCGTATGGGATGCAGAAAATATTACCAGCTAGACCGCGCCACTTGGGTCCAACAGATTCAAGCACTACAGAAGTGGAACAAGAAACACAAATTATTAGCAAATTGCTAATAATTTGCTCATAATAGTTGGATTTTTAGATCATAACGTGAACACAAAAAGTCACAAAATTAGTAGTGACTTTTTGTGGAGTGGCTCAAAACAGTGTACCTAAGACGTGCGTGATATCGAATAGACCGGGGGAGCCGGCTGACAAGAAGAACCTTGCGGCTATGAATGAAGTAAAATTTGGTGAAAAGGCAACTGCTGGGCTGAAGATCGCACATAAAAGCGCAGATAAAACCACTGCCATTTTCCTTCCATAGTTATCCGAGATTATTCCGAACACTAATGAGCCACATAGACCTCCAAGAAAGTAAACGGCTTGGGAGGAAGACCGCCAGAACTCTTCGTGACAAACCAGTCCCCACTAATCAGAAAATGGCAAAAATGATTTAATATAGCTTTTCATAAAATACATACGAAAAATTGTATTGAAATGCATGTAACGCACCTCTGTTGTAATAGTTGATTCAAATGTTGAGTGATCAAAATCAAAGGCAGTACAAGGCACGGTGGTGTTGCCCACAATTATATGGGAGGACAAGGAACACACGCCATTTTGCGCTTGCAGGTCCAGATCGAACCGGGAACACTGTGAAAACTCACTTTGCCCATCGCTTTGAAACCTATAAGAAGTCGTGGGCCCTATTTAAGATCCGACAATCTGAAGTATATACTCATCGTAAATCTCTAATTGCTTTTAAATTTACACACAGGGAATGTCACTTCAGGGCTCATTTATACATCTGACTGCATATTTCAACAGCAAGTAGAAGTAGTAAGCATATTTTCACCTCGGTATGGTCAAATTTTTTAGTTCTTCGTATGAATAGGGCTCACATGACGGAACCTTGCACCAGTGATCGGGGACTGCACCGATGAAAATGTACAGAAAGTCCTGCAAAGCCGCGGGAAAACCGGAAAAGAACAGCAGCAGGAAATTCTGGAAAGTTTAAAGGAGCTACTTTTAACTCTGCCGTACCTTCCATCGATGTTTCGGGATTATTGAAATTAGATGTAATGGTCCGTTTTTAGATAAATGAAATTACATGCTACTTGCTGCTACTGCTAGTCTAATGGGAGTATATTTTATTGCCACTTAATGTCCTTAGACGTGTAGTAATTACCCATAATTGCCATCGACCAGCGTTCCCAACTGTGGCTAGCAATTCTTCAAAACTTTCCATCACAGGCAGTCCGTATTTTCAGGCTAAAACAACAGAATGATTAACTGACATCACGTGGGTGCTCCTTCGTTTAAGTATCATCATCTTTCTAATGCTGTCGAATCACTAGTAAAGATACGTTACCAGTACTTGTTAAAAGAAGCGTAATGCTCATCTCATGTGAGGAATAGTTCTGTTCAAATCAGGAACTAATTGCCTTTACGCAAATTTCACTATTTGTATGCCACATTATCCATCTAAAAGGTTATCTGCTACAATAGATTTCCCGCCTGCCTTCAGTCAGACCGTGTAATCTTTCCATATTGAATGACGGGGTCGTTACACTCGCAGTATTTGATGGCAGAAGACCACATAATTACTAGAGAGCTGGAAACAGATGGAATACGTGGATGGAACAAAAGTTCATAAGGAGGAGATCATTAAACGTAGCAATATGAGAATTTCTCGACAGTCTGCATTCTTCAAGGGGCTTCTAACGGTTTCCAATCTGGCGAAGTTTAGCCTTACTCATGAAAAAAGGGACATCCATCCATAGTATTGAAAACCCTGTTCAGCCAACATGGTGTTTACTAAATGCTGGGAGGCTAAACGTTTTGTCTCAAAATGCGTAATTTTTATCCGATGGGGATACCGATCCGGTTCGTTACGTAATAAAGCTACTAAACTAACAAAATCACAACACAAAAATCAAATTAAACTAATGAAGGAACATTGTTAAGTGTCCTCGGTGAACACAGTCACCCTATTCAGCGCAGAGCTTTATACATAAAGATTACCTCTCGCAAAGCAGTAGGTGGGGGAACTCAAGTTTGACCCCTCTAGAGGGTCACAAAGGTTGAAGGTCAAACTATGCAAAGGGTACGTGCGAATTAAAAAATCTCATGTTTAATCCCGTAAGGATTTCCCTGTTTTGAATTTCGAGTGATTTTTGAAAGCCACCTTAATAATGCCTCTGCTGTTGTCGTATCAGGGTATGGCTGGCTTTGATGGCTTACAAAACCTATATTTTACATTTTCTAAAAATTTCACAACGGTAGTAGTAAAAAAAAGTGTGCATAAATTGGTACTCACTGGAAATTCAAAACAGGGAAATCCTTACGGGATTCAACATGCGATTTTTCTTAGCACCTAATGACCTCAAACTTTGTGAATCTCTGGAAAGGGCAAATCTGAGTTTTCGCGCACCTACTGCTGTGCCAGAGGTAATCCTTATGGAGAATATCTGCGCTGCATAGGGCGCTGTGCGCCGCGAACACCTGACAACATCCCCTTGTAGTCCGCAAATAATGAAATTTAGAAATATAATATCAAAATACTTACAGTAAAATCTTCATACAGCAACGGCCATCTGGGGGAATCAAGAATTTACAACAGATTATCCTCATATGCTACAACAGCCATTGTACGGCGTGTTCAGATATTTCACAAATATTTTTTAAAATTTATTTTCCAATTGTAAATTCACAATTTGGTGATGAAATCCACGATTTTTGTTTATTTCAAGCTCGTGAAACTCCAAGCAATCAGTTGGCTTTCAATTTTGTGCAGACTTCTAAATATATCTTCACTATACTTGAGCTTCTGAATAACAATCAGTTTGAGAGGCATTCCAAATCTTTGACGATCCTTGGTATTCCGAAACAATCTCAGGGTCGTGCTATCCTAGCCATCGAATGAATCACATGGAATTTCCCCATTCTCTTGATCTTATTTTAAAATTTCGCAAGGACATGCATGGAAAACACATGCTGGTGATGGCATACAATTATTATATTACAATAACTCATTTTTGCATGCTATAAAGGTCGTGAGGAGCAATGCGACGTCTTCTCTGAACATTCTCTGAGCGACTGAAAAGTTATTTTTATCACTTTATAAATTTCGCAACATAGCTAACTTTTTCGACTGGCTCAGTCTGTTCCTTTTCGCACGGATTGAAGCAATACTATTTTAATTGAAACCACCGCCAGTTTTATTGTTTTCCTGGTAGGATTACTGTAAAAACGGCAAACAATTAACTATAGTAAACAATGCTAAACATATACAGCTACATACTAAGTTCGCGTTGGTCCACACAGAACCCGTTCCGCGGAGTATGCAAGTCGGAAAGGGTGGGGTGAAACGATCGATTTACGCAGATAAATGGTACAGAGAGATCCGTGCGAAGCTGATGTACTTTCGTGATAAATCATAGGAGCTCTGCTGGGAAACTGAAACTTGTCTAGTTGGCGAGATTACCGTGTTACCCAAAGTCGTTCTACGGAGATTTTCCTACATGTGGAAGGCATTTCAAACTATGTGGGAATCTGATCAACTTGTAACTGTTAAAACGTGAGCGGCGTATTTGAACAAAATTAATAAAAATTATTACTTAACTTGAGAGTGCATGAGCTTGTTCGACTTAAATTAGTTGAGTTATGAGTAATGAGTAAATCAGGAGCTGTAAGTACGGATCTTACTGCGGGGTAAACAATCGCTGGGATAACTAAATCGTTGCTGTAAATATACCCTGAGAGTATGCAGCACAATGCGCAACTGTGGTTGCCTTCCGATTGGTTACTGGAACATCAGCAATTACACACCCCAGGACATTACGCTGAAGTTTCGACACGATTTCATGAAAATTTTGAAGTATGGGCATTGTTTGTTACACAGCTTTCATTTATTCATCTGCATACACGATTCATACATGTTGCTACGCACAAGTCAAGACTTGGGCTATAATCACGCATCAATCTAAAAAAGCATTGCGTCTAATTGACATTTCCCTTCAGTCTTCAACATTAATAAGGCTGCGCTTGGTTCGAGTCTTGGAGCTTACATTCAGAGGTTACCATTTGCCATTAAATATCTGCCAGACACGGTAAAGCCTTTTAACCTATGATTCATGACAAGTACAAATAAAATCACAAACTAGCATCTCATAGGCTTCGCAAACTTCTGCCCATATTTATTCGAATTGAACGAGAAATATTATGCTTGAACACAAAAATGTTCCGATTGTATTCAGCATCCTGCGTTATACGAGACCATCATCGTTTCTCGGTACTTGCTATAAGGTATTGCTTTTTTAGGTCGATCATCTATCTTACGTAAAGGCAAGGACAAGACTGTCATGCCATGAAACACATCATTCCAATGGAATGATAATAATTAAAATGCTTGTTGGATTAAATTTTGGATGGCACAGTCACGGTCGTAAACTTCAAAACCTCTGACAAGGGGACGTTGTCAGGTGTCCGTGGCGCACAGCGCCGACACCCTATGCAGCGCGCAGGTCAGCCACAACGATTACCTCTTTGAAAGCGGTAGGTGCGGGAACTCAGATTTGACCCTTCTGGAGGGTCACAAAGTCTGGGGTCAATAGTTGCAAAGGGGGGATACGTGCAAACTGAAAAATCCCATGTTAAATCCCATAAGGATTTACCCCGTGGGCGTGCGGACCTACACTTTCTCTCAAGTAACTAACTCTGCATAAGGCTCTTTTGCTAGTGACGCGGCACGTTTTAGGGAGCTAACTAACAAGGGGACATTGTCAGGTGTCCGCGGCGCATAGCACCGACACTCTATGCAGTGCAGAGCTTGTCCACAGAAGATTACGTCTTGCAAATTAGTAGATGCGGAAACTACGCTTTGACCCCGCCAGAGGGTCACAAAGTTTTTGGGTGTTATCCCCAAGTTATCCCCAACCCTTCGCGGAAATTTGGCTGCAGGAATATCGCGGCGACTCCAGTCTGATGAGTCCAGCCGCCGCGTCAGATGTAATCATTCCATGCCGTATCCCTACAAAAACACTTAAACAACTCATTAGTACATTTTATTTTGAGCATAAAATGCCACTGCTGTATTTATAGCAATTATTTATAATTATTAACTATTCATTTGTTACTAATTACCAAGTAATTACTTAAATATGAAAGAGAATTTTTTACCTTTAATTTGGTACCACTTACATGAAAATGCGATGCCTGCAAGCTAAGCTATGGCCCAGAGAAGAATACCCGGATGACGTAGGCCCGTTACCCGCACCTATAAAAGACGGGGCTCCCGGCAGCACCCACCAGTCCTCCTCTGGCCTCCAGAGAGGAAGGACCTCCCTAGAGGTCCTTCAGGGAAGCCGGAGGAGGACCCAGGGGACTCCAGGGGTCCTCTGGATGGGGTTGGGGTGAACCCGTGGG
>WJFA01000673.1:0-31575 GCA_009870155.1 Pseudobourletiella spinata
GATGCATTTTACCTGCATAAACAGTATTGGAAACAATTTAGGCGGTTTTTTAAAAAATGACTCGAAATTCAAAAATGGAAAATCCTTATGGGATTTAACATGGGATTTTTCAGTGAAGACGTGAATGAAAACGAAGTGATGAAAACTTTGACGGTCTGTAACTCCGGCAAACCTGAATTTCCGCACGTAGGAGTTTGGCATTATTAATGTTCCTACATGACCTCTAAATCCCGCATAGTACCCACTCTGTGCTACGGGGACATGTGGGATCCCACCTTGTAAGCTTTGATCGCCTAAAGCGGATTTCTACTCTTCTACTTACGTCATTCTAACATTTAATGAATTTATGCTGGATTTAGGTCTTAAGGTCCGGTCTTTTAGGTTCTTCCCGAATAGGTCCGGTCCCATAAAATTAAAAGCAGGTCCCAGGACTAGAGTAGGTCTTCGTGTTTTGGACCTACATTGCTAGGTAAGGGACCTACTGTCGGTCCAGGTCCTCAATTTGGGACCTAATATCATTCCCTACCGAACTACGCATACCTCTGATCAATATCCAAACTCGTGGATTCGTGGAAGCACTATAGGGATATGGTCGCTACTTAATCCGGGATGAAATCTGATCAAAAGGCTTTTACAGTTGTCCAGTTGAGCTTATAGTTTCCATGTTGAAGTGATCAGGTGGAAATGAGTGCACTCCACGTTACTACGGACCGGAGGGAGTGGCATTGTAAGTCGTGTTACTTTCGGTTTCTTTAGCAGTGACAGGAATATTTTCCACTGATCTTTTAGCCTCCTATTTCCAAAATTCCGAGAAATTTGGAAAATTTAGAGCCCAGCTGGTGTAATCGCCTTAAGTCAGTCAAAAGAGCACAACTGGCTTCTCGAATGTCTTTAATCCTCAGGTCTTGATGACATCTTCCAGCAAACTTTACTTTGAATAGAATTGCCTTGAAATTTATCTGATTAAAAAAATCGGTGTTTGCTATGCTCTACAAGAAATAATGGGATGTGGATCACTCCGTAGTTGAGACTTTCCCCGGTTTTAGCCTATGATGTTGCCGCTCAAGCCAGTTTGACATGCAGGGGGACTGCTCCCAAGCAACTGAGCTGACTACACTGAGCAAGGAGACGAAACGGTGAAAGTTTGAATGTTGGTTATCATCGCTAAGTGTTTTACGACTTTATTTAAATGCACCGCATGTTTCTCTCGTAGATACGATGTTTACCACGTCAATATCCGTAAAAGTGAGGCCTTATGAGTCACAACTGTATTCAGTCTCGACTTTCGCACGCGCTAAAAATGGTATGTTATGAGTGCTCCAAATTCATTTAAATTTATTGCAGCATTTTCATAAATTGTCTTTGAAAAGTCAATAAAACATTATTAATTAGCCTTGAAGTACACAGCAAAATATTTCTAACTATTTCATTTAAAATTTATATACATTTGTGTGAGCTGAGACAGCGTTCTGCATATTTTCTGGCTTGAAATTTGAGTTAGGAGCTAGCAATAGCAATTTTTGCTACTGTGCCCCTCCTTCGGGGTCCGGGGTCACGCCCTCTGACCCCGTGGGAAGGGTGGTAGCAATTTTGTTTTGCTTAGTATTTCAGTTAAGTAGATGAATACTTGCATATCCCAAGAAACTGGTGTCAATCAAAAAACGAAGTTAAAGGTTTTGGTAGCTATACGGGCTACTTTGACAAAATGACTTCAGAGTTATAGTCTCAAGGATAATCGCACCGAGATGAAATCGCAAACGTACAGCAAAATGTGTTTTCACATGCTTGTGTATTATGATTAACACATTGATAAAGATTATTAACATTTTCAGGGTGTAAATGTTCCCATAATAATAGGGGCTCTACGGCTTGGGGATGTTGGGACACTGATATACTCTGCAAGCAACATCTATTCCGAGCTGGAATGGAGGCCAAAATATGGTGGCAATCCGAATGTGCAAGCCAGTTATCCAGCTATCTGGGGCTTCGACCGTGTTATTTCATTGTTACCCACACCGACCATTTTTTGCGAAATGAAAACCAGTACCAGTAGTCGCGCATGTACATACCTATTTCGTATGTATCTTAATGTATTTAAATGCAGCCAAAATTTCTCAAAACCAGTACTGTACTGGTACAACCAGTAAGTCTGGTGACCATGTTGTTACCCCTTCGTCTATACAGATTTGGGTACCGGAACGCGTGACCGCCCGAGAAGTGGCTTATGTGGTTAAACCCGTCGAGAAAGCCATGTTATTTTATTTATATTCATTATTATTTCAATGTGATGCCATTCAATTTAATTCAATTCAATGCCAACGTAATGAGTAATGACCAAGGATCAGTTTGGATAGGGAAGCAAATTTAGCCTGGAACTGGAACGCATTTGTGTCACCTTTGTTATTAACGCTCTGGCTAAAATTACTTCTATCCAAAATTCGAATGCCTCTCGGCGCTTATCCTTTCTAATCCTCACGTTCATGTGTGGAATTTTCACGATACATGTAAAACGCAAAGTTGAGAAAGAGACAGAAACAAATGCTGGTGAAATAGCACTATGTCTAAAACGCTTAAAGGCGTCATGTCATTACGGATTCAATCAAGAGGTTACGTGGCTTCATCTGTAGGGGAAACTTTGTACTAAACTGTAAAAGGCCAACTCAAAAATTTGCGCCACATGAATACAATGTGACACATCCCACCACTCTCGAAATTTCACTAAAGCCCAGAAGTTGAAGTGGTAGTTTTATCCTTTTCAACAATAAAGCTGGTCCGTAGTAAAATTCTTGACGTTTTAGAAAGTGTACTAGTGATTCGTGAAGTGAATTTCTTGATTACAGTTAAGTGTGGTACGTCTTCGGTAGGCTTTTCTTGATGTATGCTGAAAATTAGACGAGTTTGCATTCCCTTCATACGCGGAGACCCCCGAGTGAGCATTCTCTGTTTCGAAGAGCATAAACAGGGAATATAGACATTCACATTTTACCATTCATCACCAAGGTTACATACAAAATACACAGAGTATTTTAAGTGTTGCTACCCTTTGTATTACGTTTCAGGTTTTGAGAAATTCAAATGATTTCTTTCGCAGGTATTTAATCTTGAAAGTATGACAATGGAACTGGACGTGTCGAAGAAAATAAGGGTAATTTTCATCTAGTATTTAATTTGCCCGTGCCAAAAAATTAAAATTTACACCCTGTCTTGTTACTTTTCCAGACGGCAATCAAAGCTAAACTTCTGGAACTGGGAGTCCACGTAGGTCAGTGCCTTAATATTTAAAACGGGAAGTTATTTGGAACACGGCCTGATTTTCTTACTAATGGAAGATGTGATTCCATTTTTATTCAGATGAAGAGTTGCCAGACTACATCATGATACTTATAGCAAACCGTCGGAGCAAAGTTCAGATGGATGAAGATTTGAGTTTATTTTTGGGAGATAATACTTTGAAATTTACAAATTGGTTGCATCAAGTACTTAAGAAACTTCAAGAAGTTACCACAGTGATTCCAACGAGTGACAACAAACCCGCTGCTCGAAGACCCAGCGAGTCAAACCCTCCTGCCAAGAAGCCTGAAGATAAGCAGCCGCCTCCGAAAGAACAAAAGTCAGTGGAAACAAAGGATAGTGTTGACAGTGTTCTACCAGAGGTTTCGAAATTTGAAGACAAACCTGTTAATAAGAGGAAACACGACGCTGTTGATCCCGCACAGCCCCCTCCTGCCGCAAAGGTGACAGTAGAGGAAGGCACTAAATCCCCAGTGGTTAAGAAGCTCAAAGTTTCCCGTAAACCCATTGAAATCGAAACGAAAGACGAACCGACAAAGACTCCATCAAAAACCAGTTCGGATGATGCGAAGCGAGTAGTAAAAGCTCCCACAATTGTTAGCAAAGTCGTCGCTGTAGTCACGAGGAAGGATTCTTCTGGAGAAAGTCAGGCAAAGAAGCCGAAGGAGTTCGGGAAAGGAGTGGGAAGTAGGTCCCCCGTCGTTGCCCCGTCCCGAAGTCCGCTCACCACCAAGCGTAATCGATCTCGCTCACCGATCCGTATAGACCGCTCGCCGGTTTCCTACCGCCGCGATCGCAGCCCGTCACCTGGAGGTTACGCTCGCAAGCGGAGACAGTCGGATCGCGAGCGAAGCAGGTCACCAATCAAAATCACTCGAAAACCTGTCAGAAGTTCTGCTGTGAGCAAATCCAAATCTCGTTCTCCTTCACCAGCCTCTAGAGCTCGGAAATCACTTAGATCACTTGTAGCAGTCGTCAAGAGACATAACGAATTGAATGCTGCCAAGGATGAAGAGTACAATCCCGCTCATCCCGAAGTTACCCCGGCGGTGGCGAGTGCTATACATGTTACGCCAAGACCAAAACGCGTCTCCAAGCCGGAGGGAAGCGGGAGTAATAAGTTGCTATTCCGTGCCTTAGCTGATGCTCAGAAGTCCATAGTTACGCACGCGATTAACAGTAAAGTAGTTGCAAGTGATGGTGACAAGGGTAAAAGTGTGAATGAAAGTGCTGAAGGTCGGAAGAATGATGTTTCCAAAAGAATAGTTAGAAAATCTAATGAAACAGGTCGACTTAGGAGAAGTGATGATGAGTTTAAGATAGACGAGGGTAGTCGTAAAGCAAAGGAAAGGGAGCCTGTGGCCAAACCATCTATCAAGGAAAGGCTGGGTTACCGGCTGGGCAGCAGAGTCCAAGAGCCTCGGAACTACGGTAAGTAATGCACACGTCATTACGAATCCAAAGTGGAGTTAATGTACATGTAATGTCATAAGCTTTGGTACTGCCTTACTTATCTAAACTTTTGTTTATTTTGTAGAAGAAGATCTTCCTCCTTACGAAGATTTAGAAGGCGAACTGGACGATGACCTTCAGTCAGATTATTTAAGTGGAAGTCAAGACAATTACAAGTCCATTATAATTAAAGTCCCCACATCGAAAGACTCCAAGGAGCGTAATGTGACCTTGGGTGAGCATGATATGATATACTTATGACACGTACTTTAAGTAAGGTTGCTTAAAAATTCCTTTGTTTTTTTTCAATTGAAGAGGAGTCGAAGCGACAAACCGTAGCTGAAGAGCCCAAACGGTTGTCCATACAAGTAAATGTTCATTCAGATGACAGCACCACTTCAGAAGACGAACTGGAAATACAACCGCGGGCCTCGGAAGAATTAAATCTAGAACCGGAGGATGCCGTCGAGACGGGAAAGGTGGATGAGGTAGCCTCAACGGGACGTGATGAGGTAGAACCCCAGGAACCAAGCGGCAATAGTAAAGCACCCTCTGAGAAAAGTGGCAGTAGCAGAAAGGAAATGGAACCGAGTGAAACTAAGGACCTTGATCTGCTTGACGAGACGAGCAAGCACAGTGAAGAGGTAGAAATCGAAGAGTATGAAGAGGTAGAAGAGGAAGATGATGATGAGTACGAGGTTGTCATTCAAGAACGCAATTTCGCTCTTCCGGACCCTGATGAGTACGCCAAAGATCGTGGCAACAGCAATACAGTGGAAAATGGCCAATCCATGGAAGTCACAGAAAATAGCAAAAGCCAAGAAAAATTATCTGACGTGGAAATGGATGAAAGTAATGCCTACATACCGGAATCCCCACGATATCCTCTTAATTCCAAATCTATGAACCAGCGAGAAGCCCTGGTTTACACTCCCAAGTTTGTAGTGACGATGGTTGGAACTGAAGGTGAAACTTGCTCTTTTACAAATTAAATAATAACGGCAAGTATTTCAATTGAATTGGCTAAGTATTGCTGTAATTTCTTCACAGATCAATATGAAGAAGAGATGAATGAGGAAACTTATGAAGACAACTCATATCAAGTAGATTTGAGACATCGAATTGGGACCCGATCAGTCGTCCCGCCGAAAGGTCCCAGCCCACACTATGGTCCCAAGTTTACCTTCAACCCAAATGCCCGACCTTTTCTCCCCATCAGTGGAACACCGCGACCCTACCTCACTCCAGGCTCCTCCACGGGTCCTTCCTGCAAGTATTGGCCCGATTGCAGTTTTAAAGATAAGTGTATTTACCCTCATCCCAAGTGCAAATATGGAGAGAGTTGTACCAAACCCGACTGCCCGTACAAACATGAACGAGTTCAAACATTTCCTAATAGTAACGAAACCAAAACTCCCGATGGTGATGGTGGGAAAGTAGTATGCAAATTTTTTCCCAAGTGTCACTCTATGTCTTGTCAGTTTTATCACCCGAGTCCATGCCGCTTCGGTGTGGGATGCACGGATGCCAAATGCAAGAATTTCCATCCAAGTCAGACGGTGGGTCAACTCCGGGCAAAGAATAAAATGTTCACAGCAGTTGGAGGCAGAGCCAATTACAGGGCCCCGCCGCCAGCAGCACATCTACTGCGCTGGAAAGCTCCTACCTCAGCCCTTCTGGATGAGAAAAGGGATGAAAATCAGGACTCTCCTCCGGCCAGCTCTGTCCCTGCCACCTCTGTATAATGATAATCCTTGATTTAAGTATAATAGTGCATGTATGTATGTTGATACCCTTGAAATATGAGAAGTCTCTTGAGTTGAAACATGCACTACTGTTCCGTAAAAATTTTGTTGTATTTTAGTTTCAAGTTATATTCTTTGTATAGTTGCAATCCCAGTACACCATGATATATTCCTAACGTAAATTTTAGTACGAGAGTATACTACTGTGGAGTCATCATGTGTGCTCCAATTAAATGACCCGTGAAGGTTTTGTACGAACCCCACTATTATGTCGTTCGAAACCAGTGGCAGGTTTCCTATGTGTACTTTATTAGAGATATAGCAACAGCTAACCTTTGTAAGTGTGGAGCTCGTGAATGGAAAACTGAAATCATTTTCAGTTCTGCGTCCAAATAAATACAGTACCGATGACTCTGAACATTTCCATTCCTCCTTTTCTCAGTTTATTTTTAGGACTTTTCTCCAACAAAAATACAATCTTGATGTCACTCTCTGACTATCGTAGTGACTATACTTATAAACATTCATCACACAATACAGATAGATATAGATGCACAAAGCACACAAGTACTTTTCAACCACAAAAGGGTTCTTCAAAATGTCTGGGGTTTCCCCCCGTCACATCAGACTCCTCCAATTCGGCTTCCACTGATAATTATTGTTATGCCTATTTATGAAATTCTCACAAATACTCAGTAATACAGAATAAACCAGATTCCAAAATGGCACTATTCTCTCACCAATTAGATGTCCTCTGTCGTTTCCAAAATCCCTGATCAAAGATCTTTAGTCTTTTGTACACCTCTACACAGTTGCTAAGTTATGATATTAATTATAACAATAATAAAAAAAGTCTGTGTCGGTCACGGCACACTTGAGTGCTCCAAAAACTGTAATGTGTGTGCATCTAATCAGCTGCTGATAGTGGACCACTTTCCCTTTATTTGACTAATACTTTGCCCTACTTTTGAAAGGCTGCAATTTATGCTTCACCGCACAGATTCACATTGTGACGATCATGAGGAGGCGAATTTCCAAGTGCAACTAATTACGAGTAATATCTTAAGCAATTTAAATCTCTCGTCAGTTACCGCAATGTTGCGGTAACTACTTTCGTAGTCGTGTCGTATGACTACTGGGAGATACGGGTTGTTGCTGAAGAGGGCGATTTGACCGCGTTTCTCTGGACGACATAGACTTGCTGAAAATCGCATTGGACAAAGCTACCACGAAGGAGAACAGCTCCAGCCGACGGGTGCTGGAATAACAACACAAAAAACAGTTTCAGTGACGAGGCTGCGTGGTCCAAGGTTGCAAAAGGTCGAGAGGCAGTCTTACTTGACGTTCTGTACAGGCTCCGCGTCGTTACCACTGATTATAAAAAGTGGAAAGAATACGGAGAAGAGAAAGCCACTAATGATGATGTCACCAGGCCACCAAGTTAGAAGGGTCAAGGGAAGACCGAAGCCAAGGAAGTAGGGCCAGTGCGTTTCTAGGAAGGAGAGCCGCTGGTGCAAGGGCCAACCCATATGAATCCACTTGTACTCAAATGAATACAGCGAGTACAAAAGGCACATATGGAATATATATAGGGCGTCAGCTACACCGTAGAGAGGGACTTTACTTACGACCCAGGCCTACAAATCATTGCAAATATTATTTTACAAATAAATTTTTGTACAAATAAAAGTGTTAAAAAACAAATATAAAAATTGCAGCATTTGAGTTTTGCTCATTCCACATTAATTAAAACTTGCCTGAATCAGAAATAATATCTGAATTATGAAGGAGAACAGATTGTCTGCTAGAAATGTGCTTAGTGAATTCATTCCTTTGGGCCTCCCCACGGAGTATCGATACGCAAGAGTGCTTATATCCTACAAAATTTAAATTAAGTTTACTATTCCTGAGTGTCAATAGGCACGACGAAATTGCCATTGGTGAGTAATTCTATGGACGTACCTGAAACCATAAGGCGTTTACTGTGCGACTAAGTAAGAACAGCGGTAAAACCCAGAGAGAGTTAAAGATTCTTTGTAGAATGAACTTAAGCCAGTACCACGCTGTACTGGATTCGTGTCCAAAAATAGTCATCAGAATTAGCTGCCGAAGCAAATTTAAATTTTTAGTTATATTCAATACATTTCAATATCTTATGACATAACTTTGGAGTGTACCATGCTCAAGTTATGTATTGCGTTTTGTATTACCTGCAGACATGGAAGAATGACATGATTGAAAACTACGACGGAGAATCCAAATACAACACCGTTCAAACCGCAGCAGTGTGCTACTCTGTGCAAAAGTCTCGGTTCCCTGCAGAAAATTTCGCGCAATATTTGTAGCAGGGTTAAAGCAAAATACCACGACCGGAATTCTAATCCATTCCACATATTACTTCCTATTTCACAACCATGCACTACTAACACTTACTCCTTGGTTGAGCTGTGAGTGTGAATAGGCGAAGGCTTTCTTCGGAGCTCTTGAAACTGGACGCGTTCATTATGCTGGTACAGAGAGACGAAAAGTGATGCATTCTCGATTTTGTCGCTCGTGGATGAAATATGCTAGAGTACTTACCACCATGCGCTGGCGGGAGTCCAAAATAAACAATCTATGTATTCCTTTGAGACTGTCAAATATGCCTTTTGCGATGGACAAGAAGATTTGCTGCAACACACAGAACAGAGTATTTTTTAGCGACATATTTGAACACTCAGGAAACACAAAGACCTTTTTTCTAAAGTTCTGAATGAAAATCAAGTATGTAAAAGAAATCAAAGTACGTACTTGGATGCTCATTTTTGAAACTGAACCAATCGCATAACACCAGTGAAATGGAGAAATCGGTCCCCTTTCGAACTGATATTGTGCTTGGGCGTGATGGGTTTGAATAGGACGTGCGTAGAAAAACTACCAGAACTTCTCGCAAAAATGAGAACGACGAGCTGCCTGGTCCTGGTCCACTTTCTTCCTACTGTAGGTCTAGAGATCTGCAATTCTGAACGACTAATAATTAAACACACAAACACATTTCATTTCGTACAGATATGGTACACCCTAGTTCAACGATTTCCTCTAACCGATTTAGGGCAATCAGCAACCACTAAATATGTTGCAACTCCTCTCCACTATTTCGGGCAAATCTTTCCCGTACTATTTCAACCCTCACACTATGCATAAAGCTCATGAGATAAAATCTCCAATCCTATCACGTACTACCAGAAAAAAAACATACTCCGCATTTCACATAATTTTACTCCAGATATGGTTCACAGCGTGGATTAAGTGCTATGCTCATGCTGTACCACTTGTTCTCGTGATAATACATACACAGATAACAACGTGCTAACTGCTGTTGTACACTATTATGTACAAATGAAAATGTTTTCTAAATTCCATTCAACCAATCTAATCCCCTTGAATCGTTTTGATCAATTAAGATTTCAACCTTTAAGATTTTCTACAGGGATGGTCAAATTTTCTTGTATTCTTGATGGGTGAAGTGCAACGTGTAGAAATTTAATTAATACTATTTGGGAATGCCTTTCGCTACACTTGTTAAGATTTGAAGAACTTGATTAACTTTCAATACCACATATAACTATGTATATGTACAATCTGATCACGACTCTTAATAAAGGAATGATTGGATAGCTTTTTGAATCCACGGAATTCCCGCTACGATTTGATCTTTCCCATCAATTAACGTACGTAGAAACCATTGATTTTACTTTTTGCTGGTCAACCTCCAGGCAAAGAAAAATACAAGGTTGTCCGCTATTTCTTTTCAATTGCAAAACCGAGCCTAAATTCCAAAGAATCGTTTGATGCGTCTTGGATATCTAGATCTTCTAAGTTTTCCGAAAGAATGGAAATCCAGAATTTGGGCAATCATTTGCATGTTCAAGTCGAGTTCACATTTCCACATGAATTAAATACAGTTTTAGTGGATAAATGCCCGTGTATCAATGCAGCTTGATGCAACCCCCCAAATAAGCTATTTATTGGACTTCTTAGGGTCCACATCAATCTGTCTGAAAATGAACTGCCGTGGAACCATTTACCCTCTTTGCTGGAATCAGTTCCTACCGAATTAACGTTGAACAGAAGTGCACAGGCCTCGCCAAACCCTTCATACCATCACATATAGCAAACTACGATGATATTGGTAGAGGCAGACTGCATGTGACTCTGGAGGAGCGGTTTCCTGAATTCCCATATTCTTGTGACTGTACTGTTCATCCCGTTATCCATTCCATGTCACTCACTCTCGGATGTCAATTCTTGATTTTGAACTGTGAGGGTGGAGGTAGTGACGGTCAGCCATATGGACTCATGCAGTGTCAGTGAGGTCAGGTGTGAAATTCTGTTATTCACCGACGTGAGACTATAGTCATTATAGAATTTTGCATCATTTGCCAAGGTAGAATAATGGCGATTTACAGCTTTTATATAATAGCAAAGTCCGGTCAATTGATGTTCAATTACGAGCACAATTTTCCAAAAGTTGAAACCGAACGGTCATTTACGTATCCAATGGATGTAAAGCTTACTTATAAAAACCATAGGACGACGGTGGTATTTGGTCAACGCGATGGCATTTTTGGTAAGATTATTGTGGTTAACTCGCTAGCTATAGGCTACAGCTCACATTATTTATCATCTTACTGTATAAGCCCGTGCTCTATTCTAATCAGTTTTTGCCTCCTGTTTGTGGCACTTGTTTCGCACATGTACTTGCCACATCAATAATGCCCTGTTTACTGTTTATAATTGTAATTGATTTATACAGTTGGACAAAACTTGCTTTCCGTTAACGGCGTGCCGGTCCATGAAAATCGAATGATGGGCGACAAAGTGGAGGATGTATTCGAGTTCTTGTCGAAACCAGAAAATTATCCCGTCACGTATGTCAGATTTACATGAACAAAAGTAAAATTTGGTAGGAATCCCGTGCTTAGGTTACGGTTGATTTTTGTCTGCTAATTTTTAGATGCAGATTTGGTCGTGCCCGTTTGGAGAGCAATGAAAACCTGGCTGTAGGCAGCGTATTCTACAGTGTCTTCGCCCTGGCAAGCCAATTAAGTCCAGAAGTTCATAGTTCGGGCATACAGTATTTAGAAACGGAAACTTTCAAACTTCATTGCTTACAGACATTGACGGGTAAGTTGTTGCAGTTTGTTTTTTCAATTTGGTGACTGTTAGTCAAACCCATGATAATTTTTGTTTCAGGGGTCAAGTTTTTTCTCATATCAGACCCGAAACTACAAGGAATGGATGTAGTCGTTCGACGAATTTATGAGTTGTATGCGGATTATGTTCTAAAGAATCCATTCTATGCCCTTGATCAACCTATCAGGTGTGACTTGTTTCTGGAAAATCTGAAAAATCTGTTGGAAAATGTTGAGAAGACGGGGGTCACCAACGTGTAGTAACTACCGTCTGTTTACAGCTATAGCGCGCCTGCTCGTTCTTTATTCACCTGGTGCATTATAATTCAGATTGCATCAATTGTAAATAATATTTAAAGTGAGAAATATAAAAAAATTTGGAAAACAACGCTGTTCGAAATAAGTCGTACCTGTATTATTACTTGGATACCTTTTACGGTCGCACGGCCGTTTGGTGCGTATTTTTGTATAATGAGCGGTTCACTGTTTAAGTGTACTCCATTAAAGCGAGCTATATTACTTTCACACGCCAGAATTTTGTGACTTCGTGAGTGCCCAAAACATATTGAAAAACAATTGCCTGGGCGTCTCTACAGAGTCGGAAAGAGTCCTTTAATCTTTAGAGGAGCTCCGTCAAGGTCGGAATCCTGCGGCAATGATACACGAAGGGGAACAATGGTACGTTTTCGATCGACCAACCTCCAGTCGAAGTTGTCCGGAGTCCCGAGACCAGAGACCTATAAGGGGTATCCTGGGGAAAAATTTCATAATGGCAGCCATCGAACCTAAAAGGCTTGGTATAGGAGGGGATTTAAGGTATTCGCTACAACTGCCTGTAATCCTTCTTTAGCTGTCATTTCGTCTAACAATTAGAATTGTTATCCTGGAAATCCTCTGCTGGACTCTCTTGAGAAAGTAGACAGTTAGTCTTAAAATTGATGTCTGTGTGTTGTACGCGGTGATGTAACGAGAAAATCTTATATGAAGGCATCTCTGCCATGAATCTCGCATTCTTCAGACTTCGGAAGGCTTAAGTTGAAATAAAAAGATGAAGTACGTCGGAGTAGCTGCCTACTGTAATTTTTAATAGGAGGTTCAGTGAACAAAACCATTTAGTTCCTATGTTGCGATAAACAGCAGAAAAAATATCCGGCATGCTCAAGTAGCTAAGAAATGATTTGACTTGAACCAAAAACCAAATTATTAGTGATTAATGAAATTAGTTCCCCAGTTTCCCGCAGGAAAATCAGTATCAGCGTTCATTATCAGTGCTCGCAGTTGGGGTTGGGATTCGGAATTGGAAGCCTGAGCTTAGCCATGTTACTAGAACATGTACGTTGTTACTTGGTGCTTCGGGATATTAAGTAAATATAATTAAATGGTCGAACACCGTTACTTTCAACAGTGCCGAAATAGCTCAGTTGGGAGAGCGTTAGACTGAAGATCTAAAGGTCCCTGGTTCAATCCCGGGTTTCGGCAACTTTCAATTTTGTTACTGCATTACTCATTTGATGAGTGTGTCATTTCTGTAGTTGTTGTAATTGAATTCTCCAGCCTACGGATTCTTAGTTTTCAAATTATAAAAGACAACTTGTGATTCCTACGGACCTTGATCAAAAACTCTTACGCATACACCCTGATACTATCCACCGCATGACTTGCTATATTAGCACTGAAAAGTGGCTGCCATTGATGTAAATGGAAATGGAAGTGAGATTTTTCTTACAGCTTTGTCAAAATATAAATGGTCACCTCAACCACGATATGTTTCACAGTACATCTCTTCCTGAGGTTCATCCACACACTGAAGCAATCAGGTTTTGCATGCAACTTTAGAACGACCTATTTGTCACACGCTCTATACTGTTACATTATCCCCAGAATTGTTATTACTACACATATCGACTTCGTTTTGAGTTCATTAGCGTTCCAGGCTAGTTGGCGTCAGTTTGACCTATCACCTATGGTTCTAGTTTTTTACATTTACTTAAATGATGTCCACCAATGAAAACGTTATGCATAATTTTTTTTAAATTTGGATGTTTGGTCCTTTGGCAAACGACAGCTGATTATAATCATTGCAAATTCGTTAGCCATATGAGCAAAATTTTGGTTCAGTTGATAAGCAATAAGCAATAGAAATAATCAATATTTTTCGTATATGTTCTGTATTTGGCTTTCCGACTGTCCGGATCCGGAGTCCGGGTGCAAGGCAAGGTAAGGATATTTGATGTGGTATAATTATTTAAAATATTACACCTCGAATGTCATCAGAACGTAACGGCTTCGAACTAGACTGCAGTGTTAATGAAAACTCTAGTTTATGTGGATTTTTTTAAAATCATCTTTCCAAGTCCAAAAACTGGCTCCAGCTTCCTCGTCCTTGAACACGTCAATAATTCCATCTGTGCTTTCTCCACTGAAAGCTGAGTAATACGCATTCTCTTGCCCAAAATTCCTGTATATCTGTAGGCTAAAATCGTGATAGATGCCTATTGGTGGCAAACATTAAAAGTATAGCTCACCATTCCATTACAACTCCTCAAAACCTAATAAGAATTACTTTTAGTTGACCACTGCTATCGGTTCTTCGTGGTCGTTCCGCGGAGCTAAACCCAGGTTCGGGACCGCCTTGTGAGCTCAATGGCACGTCATGGCAGTGGCACGATTCCTCATCCTCATATGTAGTCGTTGATGGCGTCTTGTGCAGGGTCTGTGCGTGAGGAAATTGGAAAAACGGGATGTGCTGCATGGAAGAGAACGAGAAAGCCAAGTGAGAAGAACTGTAAAGAGAAGAAATTTTTGGTGAGAAGTTCAGGGTGTGGGGAAGAGACGAACCGTTATTAAATAGGACTAGCGTTGTGGGACATTAGCTGTTGATTTTCATAATCACCATCGCTCATCATCAGTAAATGAAGAATAGTGGTGATTTTCCTAAAACTCAAATTCCCCTCTGGTGAGCTTCTGTTCATTTTGTATACTAGACGCCGCACCGTGTCCATCTGTTCCAGAAATGCAAAACAAGTATTACCTTTGTTGACAGGGTCATCTATATGCGTTGTTCATGTATGTAAACTTATAAATATGTAGTGCCTCTCAACAAGTTGACAACATCAGTTATATTGTGGTACAATTCAGTTCCGTTTTATTTTAGCAATATTTTTGTGAAATCAAGGGGGGTTCAGGGAGAGCCATCGCTATCTGGAAGTCCCTGAGTCAGCTATTCTCATACGGCGAGAGTCAGTCGAAGACGGGAGACGCGAAGAACAAAGTGAATCGCGAGGATAGAAAAATAGAGATAAAAATACAAAAGGAAAAGAGACAAACAGTGAATCCATTAAACTGCTGTTGAAGTGACTTATTTCTTATAGTTAGTTAAGTACATACTTATTATTGTCGTTAGTAGAAATAGTTGTAATTATTTACGAAAAACTTACATCGTCGGCACAAGTCACATTGAAATCCTTTCGAAACAAGAAGAAAAGAAAGACTCAAAAGAGGATTGAGAGAGAAAGCTTGACACTCTTGACCTTTTTAAACTTAGAAGAGAGAGAGAGAGAGGGAAGGAGTGGCGGAGTGGAGGATTAGATTAGGATGTCGGCAATTGACGTGGTATCTCAGGAAAATAACCATTTGAATTCACCTAACCCTAATCGAGGGGGAACGACGAACATTTTGATTCACAATAGCCCGGTGACAATGACCAATAACAGCAAGAATGCTGCTGCTGGCACTCCACAGCAACAGTCGGAAGACTGGAAAAGGAGTCTCAAGCTCCCGCCCAAAGACCTGCGGGTGAGAACGTCGGACGTGACGGATTGTGAAGGGAAAGAATTTGAGGATTTTTGTCTCAAACGAGAACTTCTCATGGGCATCTTTGAAATGGGTTGGGAAAAGCCGTCGCCCATCCAAGAAGCTTCGATTCCCATGGCCCTATCCGGCCGGGACATCCTTGCACGAGCAAAAAATGGTACTGGCAAGACTGGAGCTTACACAATTCCTATCCTGGAAAGGGTCGACCCCAATCTTGACGTTATACAAGGTTAATTTGTTTCCTGCTGACTATATTTCTGCTTTATGAAAAATTGAGTTTCATTTTCAAATGGATGATCATGATGACAATTCCGTAAGTTTTCAGACTCATGAAAGATAAATTTTATTCATGCATCGGAGCGAGAAATGATCTAGCAACAACAGTTGGTTCTGTACTTGACTTAATATACATCTATTGTCTTCACAGCTTTGATAATAGTTCCGACGAGGGAGCTGGCACTCCAGATAAGCCAGATTTGCACGGATATTGCAAAGCATTTGAAATTAAAAGTTATGGTAACGACAGGAGGAACAGGACTCAAGGATGATATTATCCGGGTCTACCAAAAAGGTAAGCATTTTATTTCCATTTTTACGGTATCTTTCCTATTATTGTCATTGGAGCTACATGTAGCTCTCAGTTATTATGCAAAGTCTATGGTGGAGGTACGTAGTGTGTTTTGGGGTAGCAGTGGTGACCAACGCCTTTGGGTCCATAATATATACATTTTTCGATTTGAAAAAATTCTAATTTGTATCTATGAACTCGTCTGTGTACAGGATTTCCGCTTTACTACATTTGACCGGAGCATTTGAATTTTTTTCTCAACTTTGGCCTTGTTTTGTTCTAAATAAGTGGACGGGAAAGCAAATTATGTTCATTTTTTTCAGTGCACGTGATAATTGCGACCCCTGGTAGGATCATTGACCTCATGGAGAAGAACGTGTGTAAGATGGACGAGTGCAAAATGCTTGTGTTGGATGAGGCGGACAAATTGCTTTCACAAGACTTCACTAGGATGCTCGATAAGCTCATCTCATTCCTTCCAAAAAAGAGACAAATACTACTGTATAGCGCCACTTTTCCTATCACCGTCGAAGCTTTTATGGTATGTATATGAATATTTTAATCATGTGTCAGTGTAACAGGGGAATGAATACTTGGGCTGTGATATTTTGCAATAGCATTTGATAATGTAAATCAGCTGTCCCCATTAATAGTAGTTATGTTCGAGTTAATGGGCGGAAAATTTAAATTTCTAATTTCTAAATTTGCAGAAGAAGCATGCTATTGACCCGCACAAGATAAACTTGATGGACGAACTGACGCTAAAGGGGGTGACACAATACTATGCCTTCGTTCAAGAGCGGCAAAAGGTTCATTGTTTAAATACCCTGTTTTCCAAGCTGGAGATCAACCAGTCCATTATCTTCTGCAACTCGACGCAACGGGTGGAGTTACTGGCAAAGAAAATAACGGAACTGGGCTATGCTTGCTACTTTATTCATGCCAAGATGAATCAGGCGGATCGTAATCGTGTCTTTCACGACTTCCGCAATGGTCATTGCCGGAACTTGGTCTGCTCAGGTACGACCGCCCCATTCGGAGCCACTCGGAGAAATTTCTATTGGTATCTCCCATTTTTGTAGGAATCGGATGAGATATTTTTTTACATTATTTCCAGATCTTTTTACCAGAGGTATCGACATTCAAGCTGTGAATGTTGTGATAAATTTTGACTTCCCCAAAATGTCAGAGACGTACTTGCATAGAATCGGCCGATCTGGTCGATTCGGTCATTTGGGTATTGCCATCAATCTAATCACCTACGAAGACCGGTACAACTTGCAAAAGATAGAAGTAGAGCTCGGAACTGAAATCAGGCCCATACCGAAGGTGCGTTTAGCTTATAAATACTTCCAGTTTTTCATGTTTGCATGAAATGATGCGACAAGTGGCGGGTGATAGCAGTAGGAGATTCAAATGAGAATAATAACTACTATTTTGATAATTTTGTGCAGGAAATCGACAAAACCCTCTATGTGGCATCGTATCATGTGGACGAGAAGGAAGAGAACAACGGGTCCTAGTTCCGTTGTCAGCGTCATCAGCGGCAGCGCAGCTATATCAGTGCGATTAACAAAAAACGAGAATATTTAATACTTTTTGTATGTTAAGAGAAGAAAAAGTTCTACTAAGAATTCAAGTTATTGAACTGATCCGTTTTTCAGGGGGTTAACTTTCAAACTTATGGGAACAACTGGAATAATGTATTGAGGGAAAACACCTCATGGGATGATCAGATTTTGAATTTTTGTTTCCATTTTCAAAAGTTTCCACCGTCGTTTTCATTATTGGTTCCAAAATCTAACTTATTTCAATCCGATTTACCAGACACAAAATTCAAAATTTCCAACAAATAAAAATTGGCATTTATAATTGGCACAAAACAAATGTTGTACGCTCATGTTTTCTGGCTCCAGCTGTGGTGATGCAAGTTCATACCATGTTCAATACCTAAATACAACTTACCTTCACCCGCGACACGGTGTAGTACAAGTTCCAGCAATATTTCAAATAATGTGCATCACAATAATCTTTCAAAGGTCTTTAAATTTATTTCTGGCGGCATAAAAATTAAATGAACTGTAACGAACGACGTGACAAAACACTAAATAATTATGAGAATTTAATCTTTCCTCTATTTACCTCACTGATTAACGTTTAAATCACTAAACTGTTCCAACAATAATAGTAAGAACTCTGCAGACAGAGCAGGCATAGTAACATAATCTGGAGAGCCATTTTGAGGTCGGAACTTATCAAATACAGGCAAGACTCGTTCCAGTGTGGTAGCGCAAGGAAATCCTCCCCCACACAGTATCCCACATGCTGACTTCCGTTTATGCTGAACTCTTTAGGCTGTGGAGGAAACTGCCAGCTTTTTCAAATGATCCATGAAAACTTGAAGGCTCACATCATCCGTAAGAACGGGAGCACCGCCCTCCTATATTTGTAAGAAAATAAAATTAAAAACGAAACCATCACATCACGTGAACAAACAACGGCGAACATTCAGAGTTATCTTAAGCTTAATATACACTTTATTTGCACAGTGAACCCTACACCACCAAGTCCGTGAAACCCTCGAAACCCTGACTCCCTTTTACACACCGTGTCAATGAGGACCAAAAAGTGTCACTTTGAGGTCATCCCTCCCACCAGTTATATATTTTATAATGACTTGAGTCATGAAACTACACAACTAATAATACTTATTGAAAACTTTAGTGAAGGCGGAAAGAGCATAAAATTCTGCAAAGCTCAGATTTAGACGGAGATGTCCTGATGCTGTTGCTACAAAGGGTAAGTCACAGATATATTAGTTACACACAAGCTAGCGCAATCAGAGTTACACAATACAAAAACAACGGCTAAGTACATGCTTAGATTTTACACGTAAATAAGAGTACTGCTAGGAGCACAAAGGTTAGTGACACGACATGTAAAGCCCACAGGTTAGGTCCAACATTGAAGCATTATATTTGACACGAGTGCATATGGGTATATGGATAAATGTATATGATGAGACTACCGCTGATGATTGTGGAACAGGCATCGACTTCAGAGCGGAAACAACGATAAACACAGTTCGGAGCGGGCAATCCAATTGATAATAAGTTGGAGAGGGCGGGGATTGCAAAATTCAAAAAACATGCATTTATGTAACACTATTTAACTATTTGCACTGTGAGATCATCATATTTTCAGGTGCATAGTACTATACTTGTACTTCACAAATGAGATAGAACAGGTCATCTGTGGCGCCAAACTGGAAAATTCGTTTGGCGACAGTTACGGTGACTTTAAAATTAATTACTGCCAAGGCATTCTATCAGTGACTAGCAATTCAAGCCTTGCATGCCATATCTTCCGCACCACTGACATGGTCATATCATATCCCTTGTAAAATCTTTAAGAAAACTTTAATGTCAATGGTCCTCATGATTTCAACGAAATTCAAAATGATGTTCGGTAGAATGATAAAACTTACCCCTCCGTAGGCATACATATTGTTGTGTGTTTGGGATGGATTGACTTTGGAGAGCAAGAATCGAGCCTGAAAAAGATAACCCAAATTACAGGAATTTTGATATCATGACCAAGTTAAATTGAATTTATGAAGGAATTTCAGAGGATTTGGTTGAACAAACCTGGGATCCACCCTGTTCAGTGTCAATGTAGCGAGGCATGGGGAACCTCACTTGCAGGATCTCCTGAGCATCCGTCATGGGTGCTTCCAAAAGCTGGCGGAAGTTGTCGTACTCGGGCAACTGATGATATCCAGCAGCTCTCCACTGTGCAATGGTCTACACAAGTCAAGAGTAAACGCAAATTTATTTCAAGTACTTAAACTCAAATAATTATCATTCAAATCTAATTCAGTCCGCTCGTGGTTGCAGATATGTGGCTACTAACCTCTCCGTGGAAAATGACAAGTTGGAAGAAGGTATCCATGAGCAGAATCCTGTCAGCTTGAATACTAGATGTATCTAACAAGACAGGCTCAGGAGGACCATTAAAACTGTAGCTGTACAGAAGCGGTTGCACCATGATTAATGATTGAGTTAAATCTTCGCGGTTCAGCATATGCCTAGAGTACAAGAAATTATAATTAGTTACAACGTTTACGTTACACATGAAAACGACGTTATAAAGTAGTAGAGACTAACCGATAGAAGGACGTCTCATCCGGGGAATTATTAAAGACTTGGAGAAACTGTGACCTTCTCAAGTGGAACATGAACTGAGGGTACAAGCTGAAGTTTTCAGCCAGCCTAAAACTATTTGAATCATCCTTGTTGTACTCTCCGAATTTCTGACATAGTCGAATGAGCATTCGATCCACCCATCGAAGAACGTCGGAACCGTCATCCGATTCGGCTCTGAATACCGCTAAACGAGCCATCAATATTGCCGCCGCTTCTTGATCGAACCCGGCGCTGATGTGGTACAGGTTCGCTGTCGCGTCCGCCCAGCTAAAATAGATAAGAGGAACGCCTCGAATAAACATTTTCGGTTATGGGAACCGCTCGGACTTGAGTGGTTCAAGGCCTTACTTTCTTGCTACTGTGACAACCCGGACACGCTGCTGTCCACTGGCGTGTTGATACTGCGTTATGAACTGAATACAACCACGGCCACCTTGCGGTATCGGAGCTCCGTGCTAGAAAACCCAAAGCTACATGGTGAATCGCTCCAAAATATTTTACATTTCATTGGACGTAAGGTGCGGGAATTCTCATGAATAGCAAACCTGATTAACAATTTCAAAGAATATAGCTGTTGTAGTAGCAGGGCTTAAGGTGCAGAATTTCCACTGGCAAGTCCCACCCATTCCCATATCTGTATCCGCAACACAACCACTTTTCACGCCGAGCGAAACGCATGGTCCGATCGCACCGCTAACTTTCAGTTCCCGCGATGTTTTTACTTCTAAAACGGCATTGAAAGCCATCCGCAATTCCCCTTTCTCGTTCCGAGAAAAGACACGCTGATATGTTTGCTTGAACAGGGATGAATTGAAGGAGTCACCCATGACCATGTGACCACTACACACGGAATAAATTCATTACAGAAATGAGATTACGTCTAGTACAATACTTTTAATCCGAGTCCAAAACATCCACTTACCCCGTCATATTCGGGCAAAACTTCATTTCCGCAAGCCCTGTTTGGTCCAAGGCGCAAGAGTAAATATCCACCGCGTGCCCATTAGCAGCAGCCCGCACTCCGAGTGCTTCATAATGCTTGATGGCTTTCTTCATATACTTTGCATTGTCCTTCTCAATGTCATGATGGGACCTGATCGGGTTCTTCAACTCATCACTCACCACCTGACCGGGTCCTTGCGAGCAGGGTCCACCCATGAACAACATGATTCGTCCTCCATTGCCGGGATACAGACACTGTAGATCAGTGAAAAATCAAAACATAATAAAAATTTAGTAAAAATTCCATCAGCGATACTTCCATGAAAGTTACAATTCATACCTCCAAAATCCCAACAGCTATCGATAGCGCTACTCCAGTTGATCGAAGATATCGCTTCCCTTGAGGAACAACCCATGGATCCCTTTGCAGCTCACCGATCAAATCAGTTACGTACATATCTACGGCGGATAGTGGCTGAATAAATCGGTTTGTAGGCCCTTGAGGTCGAGGCTGAGCAGGGGCACCAGGCTGTTGGGTTGGAGCGCCGGCGGGTGCTTGTCGAGTTAGTCCCAGCATTTCCTGCAACTGTTTCGCCGTCACATCTTTGGTTCCTCTGAATACGTAGCTCTTTGCACAACCATCGCAGCTCAGTTCGTGGACGGCGACCATTTTCCCGAAAGTTATGAGTCCCACAAGAGCATTTGGTGGCAGAAGGGACAGTGACAGCTGGATGGATTCTTTCAAAGCCGCCAGTTCCTCCTCATCCATACAAGTATCGATGGCGAAGAGAAAGATGGGTGGAGGGACGTAGGCCCTCGTGATAGTGTACTCAATGGTGGAGAACTGAGGGATCAGTTCCGCGGGTTGACATTGCTCCGTCATCAACCCATACTGGGGTGGGAACGGGTTCCGTTGGAAACAGAAATTGCACACCCAAAATTTTGCTCTGTAGTCCACCTGACATAATGGGTTCAGTATTGCGCGACAATTCCCTCTCGTGCACAGGACAGGATCGTACTGGATCGGCGGCAAATCTGTTCCAAACAAATACCATGCTCAATGAGTTCCATTTTCACTTCAGATTTAAAGCCCCCACTGAAGATACATTCATTTACTATTCGTTTCGTTTTTTATACCATTTCGTTCTTTCAGAGGGGTGAATAGGCAGCCCAAGGGGACAACCAGGCGAGTTGCTTCCAGCTTAGAAGAAGGCCACACGTTCCAACTTAACCGGATTCCATCTCGGTCCTCCTGCTGTTGAATAAACTCAGCATATGTAGCCATTGCGATTGGCTTTTAAATCCTGTAACATTCGAAATTGTTAAATCAATAATCTTCCAAATGAATATATTTCCAGAGTTGAGTTGTACATCTCAACACCTTCAACTTCAAGCTTATGATTACGTGTAGGCTAAGCTTACGTGGATGCTCCAAACTGCTGATTAGGTTCAGGGTTACGTAAAATGTATCACGTTTTTAGTACCTAAGTTATTTCAGAATTCCGGCCCGATAAACTTCAAGGCTCACCATCCAAACTGCTCCCCTTTATTCGTGACGCCGAAAACAGATTTTAACCACTTTCATTCTTGGTTCGCCGGAGACTGTATACTAGAAGCTACCAGCCGTCGTGCAAGTCCTGTTGAGCACTCTCCAATTTGAGATTGTAGCGGAAATTCCGAGTGAAAGATCGAATGGAATGGAAAAGTCAGTCACGGCACCGAGCTTACGTGTCAAGTTCGTGGAGGGGCAGATTCATTTGGCGAATGGGGAGGCGCAAATCCCATTCGTTTCCTATTGTAGAGGCGTTTCGGAGGAGTTGACGTAAATGAGATAAGGCACGTGGTGGGAAAAGCGGGGATAAAGATTTTATTTTGAATTTTCGGTGCTTACATTACATGATTAAAGCTTGTGGCTTTAAAGTGTCCAAAGAGGGTGGAATTGCTTCCCTGAAGTTATCTTCTCGAAAATGAGCTAAAGGCGGGTTGTAATGTGGCTAAAGTCGTCATCATCATGCATCCTGATATGATTGGTGCTAAGTTTTATTAATTTCAAGTTCCTGTCAACTTGTAAAAGTAATATCTTTGTACATCTTAGAGGAATAATGGATAACCAATCTCCAACTGAATTATCGGCCAAATATCAAAGGCTTGCAGCTGAATATTCCAAGGTAATTTTAAGAAGTAGATAATTAATCATTCTTTGGGATGGGTTGGTGTAACTCTTGTTCTAAATGAAAATCTTTTTCACCGATCCGTAGTTAAGAGCACAAAATAACGTTTTGAAGAAAGCAGTGCTAGAAGAACAAGGGAAGACTTCGCTATTGCAGGTGAGAATTCCGAGGATTTTGAATGCATGTATTTACTACCGAAATTGTCCGTGAAGTTAGAAGTACTTGGCTTGAGGAGTTTCATTGGGAACATTGGATTGCGCTAAAAATCTAAGTGGACAAATATTTTAGGATGAATTGCAGCTTAAGGACCAGTCACTACGGAAAGCGGACCAAGAAATTGACAGCTTGTCATTCCGAAATACACAGCTTGAAAAGCGTGTAGGATTCCTACAGGAGGAACTGGCTGCGGAAACTGTATTAATTCACCTCCTCTTACTCTCCGAAAAGAATGTATAATTTTATTGACGGTGAAATAAATGTTTTGTGACACCAGAATAAAGCGAAGATAAAGAGCAAGGGAAAGGGCTCTTCTACTGCTCCCGTGGAACAACCTACAACGGATCCCAGGTTGTCCCCTCTCGACTTTGAATTAATCAGTAAGATCGAGGAGAACATGTTACTTCATAAGCAGGTAATGTTTGATTGGGTTGACGTCGTGGGACTGTAGACAACCGGGAGTTGTATTGTATGTGTTCCTTGGGTTGACTTGGTTGGTCCTTTTTGTTAAACTTGCTTAGATATCTGAAATGGAAGAGGATCACCGTCGAGAGTTAAGTAACCTGAGTGAACAGCTGCAAGAAAAAACGCGGGACTCTCCCATTGCAAAGCTTCAGGTTTTCGTTTTCCTTGGAATGATCTTGATTGGGATGATTGCTTGAAATAGCCCTCTTATATAACGAATGATATTTTTAGGCTCGGATTGACTCATTAGAAACTGAGAAGTTAAGTCTGTCATATTCCTTGCAAAATAGCTTGGATGAAATTGAAGCATACCGTGACCAAGTTAATCAACTCCAAGATAAGATTCGAAACTTGATGTTGCAACCGACGGAAAATCCGAGTGTGGGAACTAAACCAAGTGGAGGTCCGCAACTGTCAAAATCACAAAGTGAAGACCTTACTGGCTCCTATGATTCATCCAAAGTGACAGAGCTCCGTAGCCTTCAGCCCAATGAGGACGATAGTAGCATTCCTAATTTGGTGGAAAAGTTAACAAATGCAGAGCAGCAGAGGGAACATCTCATGCTGGAATATCAACTGTTAAAAATGAAATATTCCAAGATATTCATGGTGATTGGGATTATGCTTTTATCTCCAGTTTTTGGTTGATTGGTGTGTGACCAGATCGATGTAAAATTTTATAGAAGTGGGAAGAAGCCAAGCAAATATTAAAGTCCTTAGGGAAAGAAGATTTAATGAGTGGTGATATAACTCCA
Organism: Pseudobourletiella spinata; assembly: GCA_009870155.1. Taxonomy (NCBI): domain Eukaryota; kingdom Metazoa; phylum Arthropoda; class Collembola; order Symphypleona; family Bourletiellidae; genus Pseudobourletiella; species Pseudobourletiella spinata. The sequence continues at coordinate 24,798 of WJFA01000673.1, forward strand.
AGCACTGAGACCGTACAGTCATTCACAACAATGGTAAGAAAATTAGTTTTGTGCAGTCCTGTAATTGGAATTTTCGTTTTATAAACTAAATCCTGGTTCATCGTTTGACTCAGGTGGGAAAAATAGATATAATATCCGACGATCCTCAGTCATGGGGAAGATCGTATGAAAAAGAAGTAAAAGAATATTTAAAAACACGGATAGACGAACTAATAGGGCAGCTTCAATTAGCCGAAAGTAAAGTTGTTACTTTCTATACTGAAGTAAGACTGATTATTTTTCATTTTCATTAAATACATGTTAAAGTCCTTCAACTTGAACTTGAGCCTATTTTTGTGTACTACAGTGTGTCTCAATGCAAAATTTATTGGAAACCGCAAAAGACAGAAAAGACGAATCAGAATCTCGTTTAAGTGAACTGAAGACTCAACATTCGGAACTACAGGAAGAGCTTCTGCTCACAAAAAACAACTACGAATCCCAGCTGAGCACCATGACTGAACATCTAGCAACTATGAATGAGAAACTTGCCCTTCAGAAGGATCAGATAGACGATTTGAATTATCAGCTTGGGATCAAGGTATTTCACAATACATGGATCTGGTATCGGGGAATTATCATTCTATTTTACTTGATTTTAATCTCTGTAGGGAAGCAACAAACAGTCCAAAAAGTAACAGCGGATTCTGTGAGGAAATGTTGATGTGCGCTTATGCCAGCTGGTGCTTTTGAGTTGAACTGAAAACTAAACTCCGTTCTACCTATTCAGATCGAATATTCTAAATGCATCGCGTCCCTAAAGGAATTGGAGTCTGACTGAGTTGTTTATACCGATTCGATGATTTCCTCCGCACTCTTTCGCAGTTTATCCTTCTGCAGATTATTCCCCGGCCTTGAATAAGTGCTCTAAAATCAAGCTATAAAGATTAAGTTACCAGGCTCATGTGGAATCATAGATGTCCATGTATATTGTTTTGTTGATGTAAATTACTTTGGTGCGAACAACGTCTTGGGGTAGGCATGCTTTACGAGTGAATGTGAAGAGTTACGGGAACCTTCGGTGAGATCTGTTAGAATTTGTTCATACTTTTAGCATTCAACGCAAGAAATCGTATAACTAATTTTAATTAAGTCACTTAAACGAGGAATATGGGAGCACTTGGGTATACTATTAGTCTTCCCTCTCCCAAAGCCATTTTGGACAGGAGCAATCACAAATTTCTGCTTAAGTTGACTCATGATAGAGAAAATAAATTCGCTGATCAACTTCACTTTTGCTCGTTATTTATCAAAAGTAGACTTTATTCCGCTAGAATTTACACATGATTTTGTTCCTCAAAAGTACGAGAATGGGAAGTATTCAGTCAATCTTGACGGCAAAGGAGGCTCCGCAAGAGCAACCGTGTTCCGCCTTGGGATTATTCAAAATTCTAAAGGCGCTTCTGATCAACTCTTCATGGTAATCTACTGTAGCTCCTTTAATAAACTCTAACGACATGGAATCTATCACAACCTTCGCGCCGCCTCGCTCGAAAACTCTGTAAAAATAAAATTCAATGTAGTTCCCACATTACATGCATGTAGTGAAAAATCCACGAAAGAATCACACAACTTTGAATCTCCTCAACGGAAGTACTGAGGTAATCGACAGCACGTAAATAAAAATTATAATAATAGTTACTTTACCTGTCATCCTCATTAACATCCTTGTCCAAGTCGAATTTATACTGAAATCCGGAGCATCCACCACCTTCAACGGCTATGCGAAGAAAGGGCTGATCAGCTGATGCAATTTCCTTAAGTCGTTTCTCACATGCTTCACTGATTTGAATATCATCTTGCGTATGCTTTGAAGAATTTACCTGAGCTAAAAGGAGAAGCCTAAAAAATAAATCAATTGTGACAATTACAAAACCAAATTTACAAAAACGCCTTCATTCCTTTGATTATATAAGAAGCAACTGTTATTTGATACAACCAACAAATTACGCATGAACAACTTGCCTCTGATTTGAAATTGACCTCGTCGACTCCAATGTTCTTCTCCATGGAATTGACCGGGTCACAGGTACAGAGAATAACGATGTTGATGATACCTTGCTTAAGAGGTACCGAGTCGGCCGATAAAAAATACTAGTGTGGGTTACGAAAGAAGTGGGAAATCCCATGCTGATCAGTTTTTCATTTCCACTACTACTACTGTGTGTCGCCGACTTTATTTCTGCAACTACATAAGCGACAGTCAGTTGGCAATAGGAGATGATTCCCAATTCACAGTGTGGATACGGGTGAAAAGGACCGATATAGGGCGTCAGATCCGAATTCGTGGGCTGGAGCACTAAGGCGGGGCTGGGGCTCCTTCGTCTCCTTCACACACACACACACACAGAGGATACAGATTTGTGGAAAGATTCACTCCGTGTGCTTCAGATCCCGGATTCTGCCTCTTTTCGCCCGCTTCCTGTGCGGCGGGTCGGAGCGAGGTTTTTAGCCCGTCTATTTTTCCGAATTAGCCCGGGCGGCTACAGGACCCAAATCGATTTTTCTGCCTCCAACACTCGGTCCGTCTGTGCACTTGCTCTCTCTGGATATGCTCAAGTACGGCGCCTCGTATCGTGAGTTACCCGGGACGCAGACTATAGGTCCGGGCTTCATGTGCTCCACGCGCACCCAAGCTCGGGCCAGCCAGGAAGATGTGTAGTGGTTCTAGCAGCCGAGTATATGTGTGAATATATTGCGGGCGAGAAAAAACTCGGGTTGATCCACACGCGGGTAGTGCTGCTGCGAACGAGCCGTATACTTCGGGCTACAATATGACGGTAAGTTTAACCTCTTCGTTTCCACATCCTCTCTCTCTCTCTCCTTCCCGTAGTGTATCTTTCATAATATAGGAAAACTGAAGATCTAAAATCCATAGTCTCTCACCAGCTCTCGTTGGCGTTGCACGTCCATATGTAATTGCACCACTTTTAAATGTCCCATTTCATTTCAACTCTCATCCCTTTTCATCTCGCTCATTCTGTGTACTTCTACTAACACCGCTCGTCGTCGCAACTTGCAACCCTTTAAAGCTCTTGTATTACTCTTGTTGAATAAAAAAAATTTCAAACTATAGTGGGAGAGGGATTTCAACAAAAAACAAACAGCGTTTCCGAACCAAAAGGAACTTTATCATCCCGTCCCATAATGTAAATCTGTGCAGATCAGTTGTAATTGTTACACACCAATAGACTGCAGACGCCGACTGAGGACAAGGACGGACTGTAGGGACGACTCTCGTGGACTGTTTCCTGTATACCTTTAAAATTGACTGCTGCTACTACTGGTGGGGGAGATCAAGAATTCCAAGAATTTTGGAATGTTATTATAATGCAAATTGGAACTAAAGACGTCGTGAAGCTGCCGTGAAGTGCCAGGAAATTTGGAGAATCCGATTCCCCGGTGATCATAATAGCAGCTCTGTAGAAAATTTCTCTGCTTCATCTCTCGATCAATCTGTCCGAATTTTTATGTTGATGCAGAAGCAATAATATTCCCTACGCTGAGTTTCTTCCGTTCCTGAGTAATAATAACAATAATATTTATAATAATAGTTACATATTTTCCCAGCATCAACCTTTCTTTTCACTCGATATTTATTTATTAGTTGGAAGAAGTTGAGGGCTGACTGAGCATAACCTGGTGCTGAGAAAACTCCAAAAATTACTCAAGTGTTCTCAATTTGGCATTTGAAGATATTTTGTGGCCAAATGTGGTGCGACGCTGAAGACGTGAGGAAGGGTCGTAGCAAGAAAAGGTGCTGAAATCATATACAAGTCAAGAGTTGCTCTCTCATGAAAGGAGCAGTCAGTCAAGTAAAAGGCTTGTCCTCGGTTCTTCGGTGATTCACATCATCATCATCATCCACAACAACAACAACAGACACACACACACTTGACTCATCTCATCATTAACAAGTTGGCGTCCGACTGTACAACAACAAGAAGAAGAAGAATAAGAATAAGAAGAATACGGGGGGAAACATTTGGCTGGGGAGCAATTTGTGTGTGTGTGTGATCCTTCCTTGGACGACGGAATCGCCTTATAGCGCTCCTCTCTTAACACTAATAATCTGTCGTCTCAACTCTGTAGCCAAATATTTCCGGGAGGCCATCCATCATCATCTTCGGTAGAGTAATATTCCTTTGAAAAATATCGGCCCAATGTTTACTGGGACTGTGAAGCTGAAAGTATGCGAAGCGACCGATCTGCGACCCACAGACTTCCAGCGAAAGCAATTTAATTTCGGAAGCAGCGATCAGCTGGATCCTTATGTCACCGTTGCCGTCGATGAAATTCATTTCCACAGGTACATATATATGTATACGTAAATATAAATCTACATATATTCGTACATTAGACATGATCGTCAGTCATTTGTTTACACATTGAAACATTGCTCTTTTTATGGGTAGTGTAAAATCCTGCAGTAGATTCCTAAATAAAATCATCCTGCGTGTTTCTGTGTGTGGGGGGGAGGAGGGTTACAAGTGCGGTGCGGAGCCGTGAAGTGCCGAAGGAGTGTAGTTGTTGTAGTAGTATAATAGCAATGTAATATTTTGTATCGCGTGTCCAAGAGGATATAAAGCGAAAGTGTGGAATAATCGCTCTTCGTGACTCTCACAACAGGCACAACACCACCCGAACAGTTCTCTTAAACGTTGCGGTTAACCTCTTTGAGCTAATTAATGATACTAATTTTTCTCTGCCCTTATCTGAATGCGGAATAAGCTTCTGTATTTATGAAGGGACTTTACTTATGTATTTAATGAGACGTCAAAAGAGGTAGTAAAATTCTCAATTTTAAGGATACAGTGTATTATTTGATTGGTGTATTGTACGGCTTACTGCAGCGCCTTGGACTGTAATTCACTTCACCGCAGTTTCCTGCGGGAAGTCAAGAGTTTGCTCTAATTTCAGATTTGAGCCCGAGGAAGCGCTTGCAATTTTGCTAGAATTCAGTATATAATAGTGTAAAGGAATGGTATTATGACATGTTGACTGATGCGTACATGTATGTGTTTTGAATTGAACCTTCCACAGATCCACGACAAAACCCAAGACTTACAAGCCGGTGTGGAATGAAGTGTTTGACCTAGATGTTCATAATGCGTCGGCCGTGGGATTGACGGTGTTCCACGATGCCGCCATTCCCCCGGATATCTTCGTGGCCAACTGTACAATATCGTTCGAGGAGCTCATTCATAAGGAGCATTCGGATATCTGGGTGGATTTGGAACCGTCGGGGAAGCTCCATGTCATCTTGGATATCAAATGGGCGGCAGACTCCGCCGCCCCGCCACCCCGGGAATTCAAGGAGCGGTCGGCGGGATTCAAGGGTCGGCGAGGTGCCATGCGACTTCGTGTCCACCAAATCAACGGTCACAAATTTATGGCCACCTTCCTCCGTCAGCCAACTTTTTGTTCTCATTGCCGTGATTTCATCTGGTGAGCGAGACAGACCTCTCTCTCTCTCTATGATTTAATTGTTCTACTCTATACATATATATGCATATACTCCTCGAGATGAAAAATACTGATTGAATGTCATATTTTATTTTCCTTGCAGGGGCCTTGGCAAACAAGGCTATCAGTGTCAAGGTGAGAACTGCTGTACCTCAACACACTTTGATTTTATACTAATATGCGTTTACGTCACTTGTTTGCTTCAACTTTTTATGGATCGGATTTGAATGCACCAAGCAATTAATGAATTATATGAGTTTCCAATGTATTTGTAAATGTAATTGCAGTTTGTACATGCGTGGTGCATAAGCGCTGTCATCAGTCTGTTGTCACCAAGTGTCCTGGAATGAAGGAGGCAGCCGCGTCTACTTCACAAGATGAGGTAATAACCGGTTTGGTCAAACCATCCTAATGATGATGATGAATACATGCTAAAGCTCTTTAGCTGTGGTTTCAGTGCGTATACGTAGCACACATGCAAGTAATATCCGGCCGTTTGGAGAACATGTTGTTCAAACTGAATGTTGCCCACAGAGGCTTAACCTGGAGAGATCATTTTGGCTTATTTATTCCTCTATAAAAATACCGTGTCGGGCGTATATGAATATGTCTGTGAGCAGACTTGATGAAACTCGGTGATTTTTAAAAGGAGGGACAGACTATGTTGTTGAGCACAGTGAGGGGGGTGCCGTTACCTACCGGGTCGGTCTGACTATGCAATACCATTTAGCGTAGCCCTTAAGTGGTTACATTCATCCATAACGTTGATGAGAGGTTGTAACCGGGTCGGATGATGCGGGGTTTTGAAATGAAAGTTTTGTACAATTTTACTGTGACGACAGCGGGGGACTTTATTCAGGAATGATATTTCTTTGTAGTTTGATCAGCACGTGTATTTTGATTTCACGTATACATTCCTCGTATTATAATGGTGGTGGCTGTGGGAGATTTCGACTATGCTAATGATGGTACTCGTTTTTTCTCCTGTAATTTGGCAGATATCGGGACAGAGATTTAGTGTGAACGTTCCGCACCGCTTTTCCGTGCATACTTACAAACGTCCGACTTTCTGCGAGCACTGTGGTTCACTCATCTTCGGTGTAATTCGTCAAGGCCTGCAATGTGAAGGTAATTTGCTTTGATTTGTAGAAATTGCTCCCTATGTTCCTTCGTGCATAAAGGGGTAGTCGTGGATATTTATTTTTGGAGTGTGCCAGTGCCGCGTGTCGTGTAGCGAAGGAAAGGTTGTCAGGAGTTATGTGAATGTATATGG
>WJFA01000674.1:0-31574 GCA_009870155.1 Pseudobourletiella spinata
TGTGTGTGTGTGTGTGTGTGTATGTGTGTGTGTGTGTGTATGTATGTGTGCTTGCGAGTGTCTGCGTATGTGTCTCAGCCTCGAATGTTCTGACTCCCATTATCATTGGAGAGCGGCTACTATAATGTTAATGACATTAGTTATTTTTACCACATAATTCCTCATTGCTCTCCTGCGCAGAGTAATGTAACACTGGATGGAGTTGATGTGACGATGATGATGTGGGGAAAATTATCCTGCTGATTGCTCTGTATGAGCAGGAGTCGCTGTACTTGCTGGCTGATGGTCATGATGATGATGATGATGATGCTGATGGCATGATGGGATGAATTACATACGCATACGTGACACTTTTCAGTCATTCCCAATGAACCCTCGCCACTGATCTCCTGCCCTGCGCCGAGTCTGCCGAGCAGGACGATACATGATGACAGCTTTTTATCGTAGAAAAACTCCTCGTTCGTATGTGTCGCTCTTGGTCTTGGTGGGGAGAGAGTTTTGAGGCCACTTTACTGCATCTTGCTTGCTTAAGTTTTCGAGGTGGTACAAAACTGTGTGGGAGAATGTCGCCGTGGGAACTGACTGGGAGCTTATTGAATTTCAAAAGAAGAGGGCCGTGTATGATGAAATTTGGATGGGAAATTTCACGAAGGCGGCAACGGAGCGGCGGCGGCGGCGGCGTGTAATGGCAGTGTGACGATGACTTCCTCAGTTGCCGGAAGGGACTGAGGGACATTTCCCATTTCCCGTCTCCTTGGGGCGGGGAGGAGGCGAGACGTGGGCGTCGACCACTGGAACTGGTCGATAGTCGAAATGTCGAATCTAAATGAGGAGTTCCTTGTCCCTGTTACTACTTTTACACTCAAAAGGAATGTCTGTTGAAGTAGCAGAGTAGTGTTCATAATATCAGCTTTCATAGTAAAAATAGTAGTAGTTGTAGTAACAACAATGACGATGATAATGATAATAATAGTAATAATCAAGTGGCAGCTCAGAGGATTTTGCATAGAGGAAGACAGCAGCTCAGAGGAGGAAATGTGAGAGACACGTTACATCATCACCCGGGCTTCATCCTGATTCCCCGTAGGGATGGACGGACAGAGTGAGTGTGAAGGGCTGCTAGATTCACTATGGCGAGACCTTTGGGATGGGATGTAGTTTATTTTATGTATGAGATGTTCCTACAGTGTTTAGAAAAATAAGAGCTGGACAAGAACAGGCATTGCTGGACACAACGTCGTTGATGGGACCGGTATGATTTCTCACCTGCGGCGGCGGGCTGCGAAAGTTACCGTCAGGCATAGCAACTCTGTGGGTCGTCCGCCTAATAAAGATCACGCTTAGGGAAAGGCTGGTTGGAGTGTATTATTGACGGATGGGTTGCCGTCGGTGAATGTCGTCGCCGTATGCGGAACAATGGGGCACTGTGAGATCTCCTTCGTTATTTAGGATCCTTATTGTTATTCCGTAGGAATGGCTCAGTGCCTTTTCCCTTATTCACCCGTCCCAAGGTAATACCTCTCTCTATCTCGTAAAAGTTTGGGATTAAAGAGAGAGAGAGAGAGAGAGAAGTAAAAGTGAGGCTATGTTGATCTATGTGGCTATCTCTGCTGATCTATGCCCTTCACGGTGGGCATTATGGGCCAAGATTTTGAAGGTATTATTGGAAGGGGAGGATTGTTGCAGGGGGATTTGGCAATGCTCCCTCATGTAATCACCATTGGATTATTGGTCATTGAACAACCCACCAAGTTTGGGCACAAATTGTCCACAACGCAGTTTGACTGGGCACAAGAGGAATGTCCTCTCCTTATTTGACGGGACTGTGAGAGGACAAACAGGAGCATGTGTAATTTTTGGTGAAGGTGAAACAAGGATCTGTTTTCATTGATCGCATCCCTTATATATCATCCCTCCCCGCCTCTTGACTTGATGTGTGCACACATGGTGGTGTGTGTGTATGGTGGCGACGACGGTGGAATGTATATGATACATTATTAAGATGGCATTGAAAACATATGGGGCCGCCGCCGGGAGAACTTGTGCGGAGGAAAAGGACATGGAGGAGCCCGTGTGAGGTCGGACGGCCGTGGATATTCTCCTGCCGTCCCGGACTCACACAGTAGTTAGTTACCAGTTACCACCTTGATTTGTGCAAGGGTAAATGTGCTACTTGGAATGGAGTCGGGGAAGAAGAAGTTATCCCTGGAACATGGGCTGTCCTGAGAGTCCATCGAGCAGGAGCAGGAGCTGCAGCAGCGGTGAGGAGGCCGCATTTATGAGTGCTGCTACATTCAATTGAAGGAGACAGATACACTACGGTACACTAATTGAGACTCGCCGCGGCCTCAGTGTGGCTGGCGACATCGTGGAAATGGTGGGAAAACGTTGGGAGGGAGAGGAATAAATGAAGTTTTTGAGGAGGCCGAAGTGGTGGTGATGGTGAGGAGGCTGGCAGGGAGTGAAAGGAATGGTGGGAGGCTTCTTTGTCCTCGATATGGAGATGGAACACTTGCCCGCTCCCGGGTTCATTCCAGATAGGCTACTAGCTACTTCTGCTAGACTCGTACATGCTACTGCTACGACTGCCTCCGATTGGATCCACTGTTGTAACAACCAACTCTGCTATCACACGTACATTTTACTATATTAGTCAAGTCCACGGACGTAAAGGCTGGCGGCAAATCTTTGAACTCCAAATTTCCCTTGAATAACAATAGTAATAATAATGGGGTGACTTTAAGAAGGATGGAAGGACACGGAGGCCTTGGGGGGGATCCTGTCCCGGCTGACTGGCTGGCTGTGACGACGACGAGGACGAGGTGTGTAGTGTAATAGGGCTGACATGTTGGCTTGGGGAAGGGATTGGAAATGATGTTCTTGTAATGTGTATTAATAATTAAATGATAATAGTAAAGTAATATTCAGTGTAGGAATCGAGGATTTGATGGTAATAGGAATTGAAGATGATGATGATGATGATGTGTATTTCGTATGTTTTCTTACAGCCCAGTGGGGATCCCTCGTCTGGGAGTAGTCAGGGTGGACAACGGACTGAAAGATGAGAACTTGAAATTGATCTCAATTTCGGGCAATACTGTCCATTTCCACTCGTCATTTTTCGCCGACAAGGTAAACGACAAGAGAAAAAAAAATAATCATCTGTGCTTTCGCTAAGTGGCCCGGAGCGGTGGTGGTCTTGCAGCTGTTGTCGTTGTTGTTGTGTTGTTGTTGTTGTTGTTGTTGTGTTGTTGCTGTTGAGAGGCGGGAGTACATTATGGGAATGGATCCGTCTGTCCATGTAGTGAGCAGAGCGGAGAGTGGATCATTATTGTATCCTTGGGGAGTACTAATACTAATATTGCTAATGGTGTGTGCTCTATTATCGTCTCATCTTCTTCTTCCCCTTCCAGATTATTTCTCCTGGCGGTAACACAACGTTCGAAGTTGTGTTCCTTAGTCGAATGGAGGGACCCGTAGAGTCCAACTTGTACATTCATACTTCCAAAGGGTTGTTCAAATATCACGTAAGTCCTCCCTACAACTACACGAGAAGGTAGTGGTGGTGGTGGGTAGGTTAGGAATATAGGGTAGGTGTGTGTGCATGTGTGTTTGTTGTTGGGTGTGTGAAGCATGTCTCTGGACAGAGTCAGTCATTGCTGTGTGGGTAGAGGGAAGTGAGCGGTGGTGACTTCCTCCGGGTTTGATCCGGTGGTGAAGGATTGAAATTTTGAGTGGATGATCATTATATAGTCTTACAATATAGCCGTCGGGATACCTCCAGTTTCCAAGGTCTTTCTTCTTCGTCTTCTTCTTCTTCTTTCTGGAAATGAGCCGAGTGGGCTCAAGCGATTCAATTTAATAGAGTCCAGCTCGTAGAAGCACGTTCATGATGAGAGGCGTGTGTATTTCCCTGGGAGCATTTATTGATTTCCCCCCACTTTTGAGAAGTGAATTAAACAAGAATGTGGAAAGAGTACTGTGGAGCCGTGATGGTGTTGCGGCAGAAGTTAATCGCACATAGGTTTTCTGAGAACTAGGTCTGACAGCCGGAGCCGGAGCGGCAGGCGTCTCTAGGGCTCTTTATATATTCAGATGGCCGGGTAACAAGTGGATGATATGTTGTATGAGTAGCCTAAAAGTAATTGAGGGGTTCGACGGACGGTAGTGAAAATAATAGCAGCCCCTTTTCCGATTGGGGGGGGGGTGCGCTGCTGGAGTTCTTTTCGTACTATTATTTATTATCCACATGGCTGGTTAGTAGAGGGAGAGCGAGTGAGTGGGTGGGTGGGGACTGGGAGGTAGGGTCAGCCAGAATTCTACTCCAAATTCATTCAGTTCCAATTGAGGTATGCCTAGGTTTGTGTGTGTGTGTGTGTGTGTATGTGTGTGATATGGGTAAGATGAGTATTTTGGAGGCGTGGGTTTTGACGTGGAACCCTGGCTTGTGTCACAGGTTCGCGGGTATGGGTTACCAAATCCGTATAGACTGAGACCTCTGGTCGGAGCTCGGATCCCGGTGAATGGAAGTTACGAGCCGTTGATAACAATGCACAACCCGCATGACAAGCGGATTCAGGTTGTGGAAATGCTTTCCAGTGGAACTGATTTCCACCTCACGCTACCCGACGGAGTTCCTGAAGAGGGCGAGGGAGCCGCCTGGGCTATTGAACCCTTCCAAACCAAGTCGGTCATGAAAGGAAGTTTCCATGGGAAGACCGAGGGGAATCACACGGGTTACATCAAGTATGATCTTATATTGATTACCATGATTATTATGATTAATATTTTTATTATTATTATTATAATTATTATTACTATTATAATCATTGCTCCAACTCACAGCTTCCCGTACCTCCTCCTCTACAGTATGCATATTCCGATCTTGAGACTCCGGATGAGGATCATGACAATCATGAGAATCAAATCAACTTACCGCTGCATGTGCCTCCATATGCTTCTTGTGAAAGAGTTGAGCTGATAGCAGTCTCACTGCCGCAGTTGAGAGGAAGTGTCTTCCTCCCTAATCCTTTCATCTGTCAAATCCGACATTTTTCTCCCTGCAATTCGCAAACAACCATTATTATTCTTACTAGCCATGATAATTTATAGTATTGTAGAGGAAATGGTTATTTTGTCGTTTTTATGGTTGTTGTTGTTGTTAGTGTTATCAACATAATCATAGTACCATATTGATAGCAGCAACGTAACTGCGATGACAATTATTATGATTAGTAGTATGAACGAACCCTATTGTTCCGCTTGCTCTCGTTTAAAACTGTGGAGCCCACATTACTCGTCGGAGGGTGAAGCTGAGGAGGGCGTGGGAAAGAGGGGAGTAGGGAGTCCGTCGTTAATGAATTGATTGATGTAGCATGTGGTTTAATTGTGAATGTGTCTGTCTCTTTTTTTCTGTGGACACAGGATTAGGGTAGAATAGTACAACAGTATCGTCGGAGTATCTGCTCGTGCCCGTGGAAGTGCAAGTCAGTTCCGCGCCAGGGATCTACTCCCCGCAAGACTCTCTGGATTTTGGGCTGTTAGTCAAGTCGGACAAGCCGAAGACGCTGTCCCTGTCACTCATCAATGCTCAACACTCACCAGTGAATGTTCAGGTGGGGGGATGCATTATTTTTTATACAAACTTCGCTCCTATTTCCTCTCCTTGTAATAATAATAATAATAATAATAATAATAATAATAATAATAATAATAATGTTCATAATAATTCAAACTAACTATCCCCTTGATCTGTCCAACCGACCGCCCGCCACCCCTCCCCCCGCCGGCCCGTTCTTTAGTTCGTTCCCTGCCTGTCGGACGGATCTGAGCATTGGAGCCGCCGTATGCTGCACAAGTTCTGTATGATCAAGTGTGGTACGGCGGGACGGTTGACCGATAGTGTAGAAATAAAAGCTATTGAGCTCACGAACCAGTCATTTACAAGTGCGTCTGTAGGCGTCCAACGGAGAGATGTCAATTCAATGGTCACAGTGAGGGGGAGGGGAGGTTGCGGGGTTGAGAGTAGAGTTGCCGCCACTGTACTTACCCTTTGTACGATAACTATCGCGTATTATGCTACGGCCTATGTACGTGTTTTCACGATACCTACGAGGATACTTGACCTTAGCATTAAAGAGATTAAATAGAATTTTATTACTTTGTGGCCGATGTATTTCCTCCAGCCGCCGCCTTATCATTTAATCACGGCGCTAATCCGTTCGTGTTGGGTGGCGGTGCCGTGAGTCAGCCGAGTTGTGACGAGAGGTGTAGGCGAGGGTACAGTGTGCACATGGTCTCGGTCCGATTTGTTTTTTTTATTTTTATTTTTTTGCAACACGTAGCCTCCTTAGGTTAAATATCTCTCTCTCTCTCTCTCTCTTATGTTGTAGCTCATTTTGTTGCATCATGCACCATAAGTTTTTTCTCACCCTCTCTCTCTCTATGTGTGTGTGTGTGTGTGTGAGGGGGTAGGCGGATGCTACCATCTGTTTTGTATAATTTCTTTGGAAAATCCTCAGGCCGCTAACTGCTGCTCCCTACTTCCTGCTGTGTGCAAATGAAATGCATGTGACTTATTTCATCCTCGCCGTATTATATTTTCTTGAGAGAGGCTGAGCTGACAGGTTGACTGTTGTTGTGTAGGAGTACTTTGTTGTGAGACTTTGGACTTGAGAGGAAATTGTTTTTTCTCCCCCGATGCAATAGTGGGAAGGAGGGAAGACGGAGAGCGTGATTAAAGTTTGATTTTGATTAATGAACCAGTCCCACTGTCAAATTTTAATGGAAGGGCAGCAAGGTGTCGTCTGCTCGGGCTGAGGCGCACGTACTTCTCGACCTTGATGTTTTCCCGTCGGGCGCGGGAAATTGGGTTGATTTTATTGTGTGTGGAGCTGGATGATCGGGCTGGATGGGTAGCGCTACTTGTAGTTTTACTTCGGCGTACCTCTCGTCGAAGAGGGTGCAAGGGAGGTGGGAAAGCAATATATTTTAGGTTTTTTTTGTATATTTTTATTCCCAACAGTCCGTCCCTTCCGCCGCACAGAGTTGGCGGAATATATGCTAGGAGTGGACGGGGATGTGGAAGTGTAGGAGGATGAGCCATTGATAGATTGAGACCTTGAGATTAAGATTGAGACGAAAAACGTGTGCATTTGTGAGCTGCCATGGTAATAGGGTTATCATCATAATGCTATGCAGCTAGCCCCATTGTCGGAGCGGTGGTTGGGGAAGAAACTCCCGGAGCCGTGGGGAGATATAGGGGAATGATGCATGGATGCGTGTAGGAAATGAAGGGTTACTCATGGCATTTCTCTTATCCTTCTTTCCAGTCAATATCAGTGAAAGGAGAGTCCAACGCGGCCATTCGAATCGAGTTTCGTCCCCTCCTCCTCGAACCAGACAGTACCGTCTCAACCGTGGTGGCACTGATCACCTTTGATCGTAAGTCTCACAGCCCTGAGGTTGTTGCGTAGCAGCCGAGGTTTGACTTCTTTTTTCCCCCCACCCGACACGGTTGTACGTACACACTACTTGAGCCGTCCCACACGTGGAATTGTCTTGCCGCCGTGTCGCCTTTACCATTCCGCTACCCTGGCGGCCGAGTCGTCATCATCATGACAAGTGAGCTGAGCATTGCAACATTGCCCCTGATGGCTCAACTCCTTATGAGGGGGCAGTCCTCCATTGTACTCGAGGGGGACGGTACGAAGAGACTTTTTCCAAGGGGCTCTGAAGTGGTGGGGAGCCCTGCTGCACTCCCCTCTCCAGCAGCGGACGAGCTGTAGTGATGGAGTGCAGTGAGTGGTGGTGTTCCGTGCATTGTGGGACGCGTGGAAGAATGATGGAACTGGTGATGATTATTATAATATGCTGATTTTAGTAATGACGATGACTAATTTTTTGATTTCGACAGCATCGATGGTGTACAGTTCAAGGCAGACGCATGGGCTCATTGAAATTCGAAGTGAGTGTGGCCTGTCCATTGGAGTCCCGTTTCGTGCTACCGTCTTGCCGGGGGAATTGCAGTACAATGCTTCATCTCTGGGGTTCTTCATCAAGTCCGACAATATACCGCCGCGGAATTTCAGGTGGAGGAGCTATAAACGATCCTGTTGAGACGCTCTTAATTAAATTCTATCGGAGAGAGCTAGAGAGGGGGGAGAGGTAGGTAGATAGGAGTGTTTGCGGCTCAGTTGAGCGCGGTTAGGCCCGGGAAATATCCCATTAATGCCGCTGTGCCTCTGAAGGGAGAACTTTGATTTAGTGGAAAGTGAGTGGCAGTCGAATCCAGCGGGGATTGAGTGAAATGAGCGTGCTCAAAGTATAATGCTGGACAAGGATCCGTTCCGGGCCTTGGAGCGTTTGGGGAGGATGTGTGGGAGTTTGGGGAGTTGAGCTGATGCTGTGTAGGGTGGTTGGTTAGATTTTGAAGATAACGACACGCGCCCGGTGAGCTGGTAGGATGACAATGCTTGTGGATTCTCCTCTCACAGTGAGGGATCTTTGGGTAGATTTCCCTAGTCTGAAGATGACGATGAGGTCAATGCTCAGTTCCTTTTCCGTTGACACTGCCTCTCCCCACTGCCACTGATCCTGTCCCGCCGTGGGGAAAAACTACGATGCGGCATAAGTGATTTGTAAAATCCGCTTGAATTGCATTTGCGGCCAAATGTAAATGTGTGGAGGAAGTCGGGCTCGGCCGTTGGATTTTCACGCCGGCCGTCGCGGATGCGGGTTTGTGCGTGTGCAAGACGTGCTGGAGGTAGAGTAGCGTGAGGTAGGGATGCATCAATCAAGAACAGCCTACCACTGGGTGAAATGGAGAAAGGAAGGAAGCTCTCTATACTCACTCCTTGAATCCGAATCTCTCGTAGTTGAGATGCCTCTTTTGTAAAAGATGAATAGCTTCCTCCTATGGTGGGATGACTCTGTGGCGGATCCGCGGAGGAGAGGTAGTGAGCGGTAGGTGGAGGAAGGGAGTCCACCGTGCAGATGGGATGGAAAAACATGGGAATGGTCATCATATCATCATGTGGAGATATTACTTGGGGATGGAGCCCGTGAGAAAAATGCTATGAAAATGATCATTATTTCCCGTATTTGCCCCCCCACACAGTGTTCGTAACAACTTCTCCGCCGCCATCGCCATTTATCAAGTGAGCGTGAATCACCCCGATATTGTGCACGTGGACAGCTTTAATCAGTCACAAGTGATACCGCCGGGTGAGCAGAAGGAAATTTTCAGCATGAAGGTCCAGAAGCGGGAGGAGTTGTGTGACTCGAAGAGTGAAATCCTGGTCACGCTACGGAGCAACATCACCAGCCTCCGCCTACCAATCACCTGTTATGACGGGAAGCTACGGCTGGTACTGACATGACACTTTCCTCTTTTTATCTGCCTGTTTATTTACCTCCGTACAAGGGTGGTTGTTCGCTCCTGGGAGGGTAGCAGCCGCCGTAATACTGCCTACCGTGGGACAGCCGGGAGAGATCCGGAGACTAATTCAGACTTTCCCTTTCATCACCTTTTTTTTTATGTCACAGCACACCGTGGAGGAGCGTGGAGTGGATTTCGGACGGATTGAGCTCTTCTCCACGCATACCGAGTACTTCTCCCTAGATAATATTAATCCCGTCGAGGTTCGGCTCAAGTCTTGGGGGTCGAATGCGACGTGGACCCAAGTGGAACTTGTGGGTATGCAGAAGGGCTCGAAGGAAGATCTGGCGAGGATAAAGGATTTCGACAGTTTGAGGAAATCCGTGAGTGAGATGCTGGAGTTGGTTTGGCTGGTTCTTTTGTTTTTAGTTTTTGGAGTTGTGGTAGAGCTGGGATTAGTATTAATATTGTCATTGCTACTATTATTATTATTACTGGAGCTATCCACGAGCTGGTAAGGTGTGCTAAAATTATGTTTGGGAAGTGAGGAGTGATTTTTTTATTTCGTTGTTGTGATACAGTTGTTCCTTCAACCGGGTTACATGGCTGCTTTTTCCATCGAAATCCGTCGGCCGTCGGTGGAGGGTTCATTTTGGGGGGAAGCCTACGTCACGACGGATCACAACCAGACAATTCGTGTGCCATTTCACTTTTCCGTGTCCAAGGGCTGTATTCATTCGGATGTGATCGTCTTTGACAAAGTATTCCCGGTGAGTTCTCTTGCGGTGTCGCATCTTGTGCGGAACACGTGGGTTCCCTTACGAACGAAACCTGCGGGAGGCCTTTGAAATGATGCAAACATTTTTGTTGGGTTTCTAGGGAAAGATATCTGTGGAAAAGTTGCACCTAGACTCCACTTTTAATCACACGCTAAGTCTGAGAGGACTTCGAGCAAGTCCTCCCTCATCCATGTGGTTCACATTTTCGCAGGAGAACCCTGAAATGCTTCCGCATCGGAAGAACTACGTGGCAAAAGTTCATTTCGATCCGAGAAAATTTTGCGGCTTAGATTGCTTCGTCGGTTTTTCCACAGACTCTCAGAGTAAGAATTTTCCTCCGGCTCTTTCATCTTTGCTCGGTGGGGAGCAGTTGGGTGGGTGTGGGCATCAGCGGGTTCTGTGAAAATTACCGCGACCACCATCTGTCCATTTTGAAACCAGTGGGTTGGTGTGTTGCTGATGTCCTCGAATTAATTTTGTGCCTTTGCAATGTCCTAGTTGGGAAGGCCTGGGCCCGAGGGGTTAACTTCAGCTGGGAAACTGCGGATGTGGATGTCTCCATCTACTCATCCCTGCAGAAGCGGTACGACTCAGTCCGAAAAGCTGCAGGTGCGTGTAAGATTGACATTGACAGTCGGAAAAGGTGAAAATGTGGGATGGATTTTAGATGGGGGAAGGACTGATTTTTTTTTTTTTGAAATTTCCCTGCAGTGATGAATATGTCCTTGTGGGTGGAAACAAGTGAGCTGAGCGGGTACAAAGTGAGGACTCAAGTGAGCTACTCGTGGCCAAGACTTACGTCGTCAAAAGTGGTTGTGTTTCCGCTTACGGCTCTGTCGAATGAGACTGTCGTTGATATCCCAGTCACCAATCCTTCCACCGGGCCGCTGATCGTGCAAGCGCTCCTTGCCAGTCAGTATGGGACACTGTGGTCTCGCTTTGTAAGCGGTACTCACGTTGGGGGGAACGTGACGGAGGGAAACATTGGTAAGTGTATTTAAATTTATTCCTGCCCGACAGGAAATGCTTCCGTATCCAACGGCCTCTCACGTGTTGTTCCAGTGTTCTCCCTGGACGGAGTCGTCCCCTCATCTAGTCATTCGAATGGGAGTGTGATATTTTCTCAAGTTCAGAAGCAGTTTGTTCAAGACCTACTTGGGGTGAATGGTTCAGTGGGGGTAACATTCTATCTACCACCGGGTGCCAAATTTGTACTGAAAGCCAAGTTTCGACCTATTTCGAAAGAAGTGGCGAGCACTGTGATTCTACTGAGGTTTGAACATTCAGATTTGGGCTTTCCTAGTAATGCATGTGGCGGCCTGAGGTCTAAAAATGATGCGAATTTAACATAATTTGTAGGAACAACCTAACTGCTGTCGAGCCCGTTTGGATCAAGGGGAGGGCGGGAACGGGGCAACTAACCGTCGGGAATGGCGTTCCGGGCTCCTCATTGCTTCTTCAGATCACAGAGAAGCTCCTTCAAGGCTGTCAAAGTGGGTGCAAGTCCAAGACCGAATATTTTCTACATGATGACTACATGGCTGTTTGTATATGCATATACATATATGAGATTTCGTGGAATTTTATTGTAGGTGAACAAACTAGTAAGTATGTCCCGCCGCAACTGACTGTTCGCCGGTCCTTTATAGCGAGAAATATTGGAGAGA
This sequence comes from Pseudobourletiella spinata, assembly GCA_009870155.1. Classification (NCBI taxonomy): domain Eukaryota; kingdom Metazoa; phylum Arthropoda; class Collembola; order Symphypleona; family Bourletiellidae; genus Pseudobourletiella; species Pseudobourletiella spinata. The sequence goes on from WJFA01000674.1 coordinate 11,826, forward strand.
TACCGCTTGAAATTAAGTTACTCGAAGTATATCCACCCCAGGGTTCATTATGGACGTCGGCGATTGCATCGTTCGCTAGCCCAGTTGATGCCTGTGAAGGATACGGGTTCCGCATACTTAACTGCCATCCCTTTACTCTGTTGCCAAATCAGACCCATTCCATTGATGTTGCTTTCACTCCGGATTTTACTATGGCTCGTGTGGTGCGTTCGTTGAGACTGACCGACTCCGTCGGTGGGGTAAGTCTTTTCTGGAGACGACCTACTTCTTGGACTTACTACCTCTGTGGTGCTCACTAGTGTGAGGGCGGAGGAGGAGAACTAATAACTATGATTTTTGTCAATTCTACCCCAAGCAATTCAATTACTCACTGGTTGCCATGGTGCCGAGTGGGATGCTAAGTATATGTGCCGCAATCATCAGCCGACCCTCGTGGGAGCCCGTCCTTAAGTATTTGCTGGGAGTGGGCATAATAATAGGAATTATTGCCGCTTCGCTAACGGCTTACTTCGAGGCTGGATCCGTCGTTTCCTCTGCTGTGGTTGCCACTGTGCGGGTTATACCTGCTGACTCCCGACCCGGTAGGTGTTTGCTCTTGCATGACGGTGGTGTTTACCCTATGGAATTAGTGTGGCTGAAAAAATGGGAATTTAGAGACTCCAATCCTGATGCTTTGAATATCGGTTGTTTTAGATGGGACGAAGATGGATGCCAAAGAAGTGACAACGAAATTAGATCTTAAAGCTGTTTATGACAAGGTCGATAACCGGTTTAAAAGGAATCAGAGCCAAAGTCCAACGGGAAGTTCAACTTCTGGGAAAGGGCCAACCTCCGGCAATTCCGTTAGTTTTGCCTCAAAACAGCAGTCACAGCTTGATCTCAAGGACGTGGGTCACGTCCCGGTTACGAGCGCCAACGGAGCTGTGCGGAACCGGAAGAAGAAGACGGTTCCATCCAGCTCAGAGGGCAGTCTCAGTAGCTCCTTAATTGACCACGGTGGAATATCCAAACCCAACAAAGGACAAAGTCAGAGCAGCAGTCACGTCGGCACCAACTCCAGAAGCAGTACTTTAAATAATACTTTAGAGGGCTCCTATGCCGGCGGTAATAGTAGTAGCAGTAACAATAACTCGGTGAACGGCATCCTCAACACGTCCTCCAAGAAGAATTCAGAGAACTCGAAAAAGAAGAAAAATGGGAATACCGGAGCACAGACGGCCAACACTGTAGGTGGAAATTACCCGAAGAAAGATGGAAAGGGATCATCACTCATTAGTTTTACTGGTTTAAACTTGGGGAAAATGTCCAACGGTTGCACTAGCAAAGGAGAAGAGGAAACGTCGTCCACCACTACTGAAAGTTCAAATCCTGATGATGTCATGATGGCTGTGATGATGGTACGATGTGACGAAGAGATGCGAGAAAAGGAGCGGTCCCTCAGCGGCAAGAGTGGAAGTAGTGGCAGCAGCAGCGACAACTATGTGCAGAACTTAAAATCTAAAAGTTCCAGTGGCAAGGATAGCAGGAAGGGTGTTGGGAAGGAGAATGGAATTGGATCGTACTTGACAGATTTTGAGGATTTCACGAAGAAGAAACCGAACAAGAAGAAGGATTTCAGTTCTTCAGCTAGACGAGGTGGGTGATTTGTGGGTGTAGAAATTTTTTAATTGTTTGTTCTTGGCCAATCGCCGTGGATGTACATCCTGTAAATTTGTCTAATCTTCTCAGGGAGCGTATCACCCAAGCACGATTCATCACTATGGGATACACCGCACTCTCCAAGTGGTGATGGATTGAGTGAGTTAGCCGCCCAGACACAAGCATTTGTCATGAACAGGCCATCGAAGAGGAACATTGACCGAACGCAGTCTTCACCGAATGGAGGAAACAGTAAATCTCCGAACATGGGTGGAAGTGGCTCTCATTTCGGGACTGGAGGTTCTCTAACATCCTCCGGTGGTGGACCCAGATCTCAGCTTCGGAAACCAGGGGTTATTGGCCAGCATCGGGTATATTCTCAGCTTCAGCAACCAGGAACTCATCATACTCCCGTAACATCGATTGGAACGTTGATTACTGCTGCACTGACGATGACAATGACATCGCCAAGTACTTCATCTGGAACTTCCTCGGGCTCAAGACAGCACACGCCTCCCGTTCGAGGGGGGCCGAGTTCAGGTTGGGGATCTGAGATCCTCCCGGACAACGGATGTGACATATGGAATCGGAAAAGTTCGTTAGATGGTGGAGGTGGCTTTCCCTCTAGCACCTTGTCGTCGACATCATCGTTTAGTGTGCGCTCGTCCGTTTCATCCTCGCGGCCGGATTCTTCCCCTTTCAGTGTTACTTCAGGCTACTTTCCCAACCAAAATGGATTCCCCAGCACCCCTACAACCTTGCAATCCGGACATAGCTTGCATTCTCACAATCAAAGCCTTCATCCCACGCATGCTTTTAATTCGCGGCATTCACCCACTGGAAGCGGTCCCAGCACCAGCCCGGACCCAGCTTATCTTTTTTCTGCAGGTAATGCTCTGAATAGCGACATCCTGAGCAATTTGTGGCAGATAAATTCAGCTTACGACGGCCCAACCGTTGGGAATCGTGCAAGTGTAAATTCCGCCTCTTTTCCCTCATCAATTCATCCTCACGTGCCCGGAACACAGCAGCCAACAACGTCCCAAGTTCAGCATGGTTTTCTACAGAGGAAGCGGTCGGATCCTGCCTCCAGATCACGCGGCAGCAGCAGTTTTGTTCTGGGTACAGGCCTGAACTTTGTTTTACTGTGGAAAGAACCTTAGTGGAAACGAATATTAATAATTAATCATGTTTAATCATTGTGTGCAGCAGGAAACTGGGGATCGTCTTCATATTTTAACGCAATAGATGACCATCCGTCGACGTCGATTGCATCTGGTTCTATGGACTTGGGAAAAAACTCAACTGACTTGTGGCCATCGGTTAGCTCGCCTTCAAGCTCTGGAGAAAATGTTTATCCTGACTGGACTGGAACGCCCGCGGTTACCACCTCTGCCATCTCGTCTAATACAGCACCGGCGAGCAGCTCAGTCATAGACAACAGCGCGCAAGAAATTTGGGAAAACCCCTCCTCTACCTCGACCAAATGGCCAACGACGTTCGGGAGTAGTACGCTACAACCTGGCTTCCCCGATGCAGTGACAGTAGGTTCAACACGAACTCCAGGAAGCGGAGCCGGTCATGAGGGAACTGCAAGTATTGCGGGCGTCACAGAAATAAACTTCAGAAGCCGACTGGCGGATGTTGCACAAAGCCAGAGGGAAGTTGAGGTAGGGTGGTTAAATTCTTCTTTCGAAAAAGTAAAGGGAGAGGTTCTGGTTTTCAGAAATTATGTTTAACCCGTGCCAGTTCAATGGTCGATGTATAATATCCATTTCAATTATCAATATTCTTTTGACAGGCTGGACTGGGATTCAATCCATTCACGTCGGACATTTGGAACGTACACCAAACCGAAAATCCTGCTTGGTCGAAATCCTATCGATATCCATCTTGCAGCGAGTAGCGTGAAGAAGATTAAGCAGAACAAGTGTATTGCATTTACAGTTTAATTTGTATTTATTTTCCCTCACTGTCTCTCGGCACATTTAAGTACATATTCAACTCGTTGAGGAGCAGAAGTGATATTGTCTTAGAAAACTTTCATCCATATCGAACCTCATAATCCTTACTGCCCAAGAAAATTGAAAGAAGGAAGTTTCTGCCAAATTAATGAAATTCAAGACTTAATTGAACTTGGAGACCGGGGTTCTTCTGACTGCTTAACCCTGCCCAACGGTTTCTTTTAAGTGTCAGAAGAGAATTTTGTGATTAATTTTTTCGCCCATGATCGTTTCCGCAACTGAATGTTACTGTTATTACACATAAGGTTTAAAATTGATACGAAGGTTTGTCTAACACATTTTGTGCCTTCGTATAGGTACACTTAAGTACATTTTTCATTGATAATGTTTATCCCAGGATTTACGAAATAATTGATACTCAGTAACACGTAGTCACATAATTTAAAATGTTTTATTTCCTGCTATTACTATTGGTGGTAGTAGTAGTGGGTGATTAGTAGACATTTTACAATGCTACTCTGATCAGCCCAAGCTATTAAAATTGGAGAAGAAATGAACTTGTCGACATGATGGATCAGAATGTCCGTGTACTGACTGAGAGTATAGTCGAGGTATGTGAAAGTAAGTTATATGCTTTTCGTTTTTTTCCGATTAATTATCGCAACGACTTACTCATACTGTGCTGTATACACTTTAGAATATTTGAAGTATTTTTATTCTTCATGAATTGATGTAAATTCACTCAGTTATTTTTTGTTGTTGTCTCTACGTTTCGCGTCATAACTATTTTCATTTGATTGGAATTAATGACTGTTAACGTAGATTGTTTTAGGTTTTTTCGTGAATCACATGCGGAAACTTCTCTGTAAACCTATTTTCTGTCTTCGCTCTGTACGGCCCGATTAAATGAACTGTTATTTTTTTATTATGGCTGTTGTTGCTGTTACACGATTGAGTGGGATGTGAAACCTGTCTAAGTTTAAGATGATCTTTGTCCGTCTTGTGTAATGATCCTGTTTCGAATGTTGGGATTGATACCATCATTGCAGTGATGTATTGCATGACAGAAGTTTTATTTTTCTCCATTCACCACTTGCGATTACATTCTGAATAGAAGCCAGTACAAAGAATACCCCTGTATTCTGAATGTGGAACAACTTACTTCAGGAAGGGTTCCAACTGGTATCAATGGAGAAGGCACTCAATCTATTCCTGTTTTCCTGTTTTTCCAGTTTTCGTGGTGATTTATTGTCTTGCTCAAATTTGACTGTGCATTGCACGAACCTTTCGCAGTGATATAAAGATAATTGAGACGGTTGACATCATTTGAATACTAGTGCTCGAAGTCACTGCAGAGCAAATGTAATGGCACAGAGTTGTGTGACCGATGGGTGATACGGCAGAAATGTATTTATATGGAAGTGGACAAAACGTGCTGCCCTATAAACCATTGCAGGAACAACAAAATAACTTATTCGTGCGGTTGTTTTTCTTTCAATTTTACGGTCGAACTGATAACCTAGTTTAAATTTTGAAACTAAGTTAGTACCCCTTTGCCGTTACTCACTTGCTCTTTGTTCTTATTACATTAGTCACAATTGTTGTATTTTGTTTCTGCTGCCGTCATTTTCAGTAGAAATCTCCTCGAGTGCACTTAAATTTTACCTTACACAATAAAGGTAACCAAGGCATTTGCTGTACCTAAATTTGAGTAATATTACTTCGATCTTTGTGGAAAAGATATGCATTGCATTTATACCGGTTCCAAGATTTTGTGCAGCTGTTTTTTAAATGTACCACGCGTGGCAGTGACACTGCTGACTTTCAGGATACTCGTATTTATACTTGCAGGATCTTCTAGATGGGTTTGACTACCGCAGTAGTCGTTCCATTATCTTTTTTTCGAGGCAACAAATTGAGTCGAACTTAATGGGAGGAAGCCCGTCATTCTTGAATCCTGAGTAGTACGAATCCAGCTACTTCCGCAGTAGCAGAGACAAACTAAGTAAATTTTGAATTAGTCTTTATCATTAACCTTTCACCTGCAGAACCCTTCTAATCACTCACTGGATGTCCCTGCATGTTTGCATGGTAGTTGCTGTTCGTGTGGAATGGATCATGTGAATCAGTGTTGATGTCATGAAGGTGATAACTTACACTGGAGAAAATCTTTAACGATATTTGTATCAAGACGCCCCCATAGCTTACATTTTTCGACCAGAGCAGAGGGAATGAAGAAGTGGCTCAACGTATTTGATTGAATGAGCTATGAAAAAAAGTTTCGATAGACCAAATGATTTACATACATTGATGCTAGCATTGTCGAAAATGGGGAAATGTCGCCCCATACTCACAGGCTATCACTCTAGCATGTAAGATCCGTTAATGTCACCCACCATCGTTGTATAGGGAAAGTTCTGTAAAATGTGAAGCTGCGTTTGCCGTTGGATCAGCGTAATAGGTGTATTCCCATGTACTACATACGGACGTCTTGGGGACGCGGAAATGAAAACAGCCTACCCAATCTGAGAGCGTCTGTGAAACTCGGACAGCGGGTTCTCGACGTTCCACCGACTATGTACTTGCAGAAATAGTGACAGAATAACGTTTTCTCTCCCAAGATCTGTTTTACAGTGTTATCTGACATGAATTATTACATGGCTTGGCGTTTGGCGCATGCAAAACGCGTGGAGGAGCAGCACTGTAAGGAGGAGGGTCAGTCAGGTGTGCACAGCGGATCGACTCGGGGTTGATAGCACAGGTGACCCTCCCTTAGCATGTGCTAACCCTTAAGCATTTCGCCCATTCAACACCTACTTTCAGTAAAAATCGACGTTGAAATTGCACCACAACTGATTCTGGGAAACTTAAGATATCATCCATAACAATTTTCATGGACCAAAGGCTGAAGCCATTTGTTTTTTTTTAAATTTTCAATTTTCCTGAACCAATGAAAAACTGATGAGAAAACACTTTTTTGCTCGTTTCAGGATCAACGTTGCAGCTGCACTAGATGCCCCCCGTAAAAGTTTTGAAAATTGGCACAGAGTTTCACTACAATGAGTGCTTTTATCATATTTTTAAGAAATCCGGCGCGGAATTTGATATCCAAGCAACGTTGATGCTGAGACATGAGACAAGCGTAAAAGTGCTTTCTCATCAGTTTTTAATTGGTTCAGAAAAATTTAAAATTTCGTCAAATATCAAATGTCTTTGGCCTTTGACCCATTGAAGTCCTATTTTAACGTTAATTTTCCCAGAATCTGTGTTGATGAAATTTCAAAGTCGATCTTTTGTGAAAGTAGGCGTAAGTTGGGCGAAAGGCTGTAGGGTTAGAACATACTAAGGAAGGGTCACATGTGCTATCAACCCCGAGTCGATCCGCTGAAGAGACATGACTGACCCTCCTTTTAAGTATAACTTATGTACTACTGCATGCCTACATATTGTTGGCCATTCGCACTCCAGCCGAATGGCTGTACAGTCTAATATTGCTACAATAAATAATAATGACTGTTATTATTATATTCATGGAGATCCTCCAAACTCCGGATTTGTATTCAGCTGTCTGAGAAAATAAAAATGATTCAAGCAATCAAAAGTTCAAACTCTGTAGCTGCAACCGTTGTACTGTGATGAGCTGTGTGCTTTGAGACCACATGATTATGAAGTCGAAATTTCGTAACTCGGCATGATATTTATAAACATGTGAGCAGATTTGTGTCGTTACCTGTTATTACTTCGGTACCGTTCGTTAAACACAAGTACTGTAACTTGCTGATCGTTGCCGTGAAAGTGTTGAAGTTACGACAGCGGCGCATCATTAATGAAACTGTATCTGTGTAGACTGCGGTGGATGGAGCTTTCCGAATCCTCTGAACCCTTTGATAAGGAACTTTGTGGTTCCTTTCGTCACCCTGTGCCACTGCGTTTTGTGGCTGGAAAGATTAAAAACTGCCATTTAAGCATACATATGGAAAAGAAACCCGTCAGTTCTGAGGTGCTAACTTCTGAAGTCTGAATCCGTGAGCCAGCACTGGTAAATAACGCCATGCTGGCAGCTTTGTACATGGGATTAAATTAGCCACGGGGCAAATACGGCCTAGGCGCCGGAGGCTTAAGCCTCGGACGGCATGCCGATTTTGACTCTGGCTGTTTTTGCCCCGTGGCTAATCCCATGCTACATCTGCACCGTTGGCCGTTTCTGCCCGCTTTCTTAAATGTTGCAATCAACCACATTAGTTTATGTTAATGTTTTTGTAGAAACTTTGTCTTCCATAAACCATCATTCTGAAAAATTTATAGCTTTTTTGATAGCTTGATCTACCGGCGATGTTGCGTTCAGAACTCGTAAAATTATTGGCGCCACTGATTAGGCCAACCGCACCTAAAAAGTTATCGCAAAAAAAGACAATCCTTTGCAAAAAGGTTCTTTTTCTTTACAATGGAATACCGGGAATTTTTATACATACAGGTTTTGCCAACGCTACGGTAAACGTTAACCAATTTTTTTGAGCAATACTATCAACTCATGGTTAAACTTGATTCAATTTATACGGATTTGCATGACAGTGAGTTAGAAGCTGTACGAAAAAACGAATGGCACCCGTGTTGTAAAGTTAAATTATTTGATGGTTGCCTTATCAAAAATCAGAATATCACATTACCTTCCAAACCACAAGCATGTTTAGACATTTTCTTTATCTTATGTTGCTACTGAAAAAAGTGGGTGTGTCAACTAGTATGAACTTGGCAGTGTCCATATCTATGGTTAAGGATTTCAGGATAACGGATACCTGTACTTGTGATCTTGCACTTCAAAAAAGGTTTTTTGCAGGCCTTAAGTGTACTGGTATCTGTTGGTAAGAATGCCTTTTACTGCTAACTCACGGTTGAAGCGTCGCGTTGGTTCAACGTAAAATCTGGCACAAGATTCTCTTTTCTATTTCAGATCAGGTTTTTTGAGCATTTGCTGCAATCAGTCGATTGTTACAGCTACACTACTCGGAAGGTAGAATAGAAGATATACACGTAGGCTGAAAGATAAGACACTCCTTGGGGAAGGTTTTGGGCATTGATTTAATTGGGATTCGCCAGATATTGTGATTTTTGATAGTAGCTGAACACCTTGGTTCCCTGTATGCCAAGCATTCCGCGTGTATTGCATTCACTCTTGCGTTATTTTCTCTGCCGGAGCCAACTTCCTGTCCTGGTCGGAATGGGCCCCTGCCAAATATCTGCATCACATGGCATTATTAGTGAAAGAACTAATTGCCCAAGTCCGCCTCATCCGTACTGAGGCTCGCTACAAAGGGCTTTTGTCCCTTTGTGCCAGAAGGATTTGTCATATCTTGAGATTATCTCTCATTCGTTAAATTATCTCCCTGTCATATTCGCCATGTGAAAATATATCATCACCTTCCACTACGTGATTTCGTCCCCCTGCGTGTATCAATACCTACTAAAAGTTCCTGTGAAACTGAAGTTATAGTTCTCCGCTGCTAATCCTGATATAGGTGTTCTATTGTAGCTGTAAAAGTTCCATGTCTGATGCAGTTGGTAACCTTACTTTTATGCTCGTGATGAGGTCCAACGAAGTGAATCGTGTTGAATATCCTAAACTTATCGCTCACGCATTGAACTCAACTCCGTTCGTGTGTACTCGTTGGGTCTGGGTGGATTCATAAGGCTGCATGTGGGATCAGTGGAGAAAAGTTCTCCAATAACTTGCATTATTGAGAATCAGGAAGTAGCGTCACGACAGGCCCACTGGATAAATTAGGATTGCTCAGTACCAGATAGTTTGACTTTTTTCACTATTCCGTAGGTACGACGATCCAATTGAAATACAGAAACTTTGTCTTCTGTCCCAGCCAAATGTTCATTTCACTGGGCGGGCGAGGCGGTGCAGAAAAGGTTCGTGTGTACATCATTCCACAGGGTGTCCCAGACTGATGTGTCAAACTTTGCCTTCGACAAGAGCTGAACTAGTTAGTCGATTTCAGTATGGTGTGACTTAAATTGAAGCCAAGAATGTCGAAAATTGTTTGATGACAGAGTCGTTGAAACAGAACAACTGGTTCAGACGTGAGACGGACAAGAGAAAAACTTTAAGCGTCGTTTAACATGAGCTGGAGTTTGAAGTCCGTCCACAGCTCAAACGGGTTGTCAACAAAAGTCAAAATTTGGGGTCAAACGAGAGCATGCCCTAGGATGACCGACTGCCTTAATACTAAATATAGTGTGAAGTTTTGATATTACGGCTAAATGTAGCTTATAGTGACCTCTCGAGCGAGCTATAAAACTATTACAACTTATTGTCTGATTTGAATGAATAGTGCATCAAGCAACTCCCGACACATTCCAGTCTTCCATTTCAATGTAAGCTGTCCTACACAGTGGTAGACTACCTGGCTCAGTTTTTGTTCAAAACAAGGTTAGGCAAATCAATGTGAAGCACCCTGTATTGGAGTCGTGGCACTAATCTTTCGCACGGACCGGGACCACCCGCAGCATATCTGCACGGGAGTTTGGAACGATGCGTGCATCACGACAAAAGCGACAGAGCGTGCACAGTACGAACTTGTGTGCTGAAGACCGAGATACGTATTACGCAAAATGTTGGAGAAAACCCGTCTGCTGACGCCTGCCGCCATTAAGGAACTCCACTGCAGTCATCCACGTACGCTACAAGAATCTGTCGAGCACTCCCACTCCCCACGTGTTGGAACGATAACCACCGGGTTGGCTAGTAGCAAAGATTCACCTCACTAACTTTTGCTGACCGTATGCAGAGAGTATCCATGAAAAAAATAAGTTTTGCCCAGGGGGTATACCACTTAGTACATTATGAAAACTGCACAGGCTGTATAATTTAGCCATTTACTGCATTCCCACTTGACCACAGCGGACCCTTTTTGCCCGAAGATCAGCACTGTGGTAATTAATTCCACCAAGACTGTGGATGCATGCACTTGGTTGTAGGGAGGGTAAAGGGGCTAATGCAATGGCGTTCCACATTAATGCACAGGGTAGAACCAGCCATACCCCCGGGGATGTGGTGTATTTGTGATGGGAGCGGCATAAGAAAATCATTGGAATAAAAGCAAGATAGTGTCGAGTATAACTTATCCCTTTTGGCTGCGGTCCTGCCGCTCTTATCTTGTGGAAGCGAGTGTGAAGGGACTTCTTGTTGATGCTGTTGCTCCTGGCATCCGTATCCCAATTAGCAATTAAAGAGTAACAGCTGATTTGGGCTAATGCCGCCCCTGCACAGGCAGGGAGGTATTCTGCTGCTTAAAGCTCAAGCTATATCCTTACCAAATTGCGAGGCTTGTACAGCGGAATGATTACAGTGTAAAATTAGGGATGTGAACTTAAAATAAACCCCGAGGCTCCATATGTAAGGCTGATAATCCGACTTGGGATGTGGCTGGTGGTAGTGTGTGCCTGCCGCAATTTTTGTGGAGGAGCTGAGAGAGTGGGTCGTTATACAGGTTTATGATGCAGTTCGCGAATATACTAATGTTTACAGTATCTCATTTCTGGCCAAATAATTACTTACATTGTTTCAAAGAAGAGAAACACAGGGCGGTTATTAATAGGGGCCCCCAGTCGTCAACGTCTATCATGCACAGAGGAAAGAATGTAGAGCCACATAGTTAGTTTGATTTATTAATTTCCTTTATTTTTGTTCCAGTCAACGCAGTCCAACGTTTACATGTGTACCTACGCAATCAACATGCATGCGTCGGCATGCGTATGCATGTTCAAGTGGATGTTGGTGCATTTACGCTCGTAGGACAGCGTGTGTACGGCAGCGTGTGTGTTGTTGTGCATGTGCATTGGTGTGGGTAAGGTTGCCAGAACTCGGTGTTTTGGCCCACCGACATGAAGGTATGCTCCAATAATTAAAATTTTTATCTTATAAACCGTCCACGTGTACGTAGCACGATTATACCCGTGAGCTTTTCTTTCTGGGTAGGAAGTTTATAATTACTCTCACACTCGGCGAGCCTTCATAAATTTAACTATGTTTTGGAGCTTTTATTACTTGTTTTATACTTGCACAAAAAGTGAGCCATCGTTAATGAAGATTTCACGTCCACTAAAGTACGTTATTGGGATTTCTTTTCAAGCTCCACAGCCGCTACACAAAAGTCACTTTGCAGAATAGATATATATACTCATGCAGCCCTCCATCCCGTTTGTCTCATGTGTATGGAGGACGAGATTTGATGTTCACTTCATTCTTGTCTGGCTAGCTGGCGCGATACTCTCCCCTCCTCTATCTTTCTATTCGCCAGTTAGCATGAAGAAGAGGAAAATAAGTAAGAATCTCAAATTTGCAAAGAATTGACTATTTATCTCATTACGGGATCGCCCAGTTATGAAAACTGAGAGTGGGACAGGTAGAAATGTTAAAATCCTTCATAATTTTCTGACTAAAGTGCTCCTTTCGTGTACGAGCTGAGCCAACAAAAAGAACCTAGTGTAGTGCTTCTGGTGGTGCAAACTTGCTAAGTTGACTACATCAGAATTGACTCGACGTACGTCAGAGGGAAATTGAGGGATGAGAGAGAGAGAGAGAGAGAGAGAGATAAGACGAGTGGAACAAGATTAAGACTCTTTGCAATTCTCCAAAGTAGTCAGCCTTGGGAGATGAAGGAGGAAAGTAACCCCCTGCGAAAGAGTCAACTGGCATGGAGTAACCTATTTACAGGGATAAAGAGGGGGAAAATGCTCAATAGATCATTCTTGTAGCGCACACTCACGCACCAACAAACACATGCATAATAATACTCGGATGATTCTCTCCCTGTGAGTGCCGATGGAAGTAAAGTGTCTCGATCAAACTTGTGTGCCCATATCCTATTATGGATTGACTTGTGCGTGCTGCTGTTCACCTCTGTTGTGTTGTGCACCTCTCAGAGACGGCCACACTTCACACATGTTGCGGGATCAGGCTACTGGGTTGTACACAGGAGTAGTGCGAACTTGAGGGTGATTATTGTACTTTACAGAACGTCTTAAGTGACGAGTGCATAGAGTTAGTGGTTTGGGGAGCACGGAATGATCAACTCGTTTCATCGTGCCTGTCAGAGCATGGGTCTCGCGGGCTGATGTTTTCAAAACAATTGTCTATTTTTTTCGTCCTTACTCAATTCCACTCCACCCACCCGTGCTTGAAAGTTCCAACTTGCAACTCATTCATATCCGCTGGACAGGTCAGTGGGAATTTGAATTTGAGCATGGTTGACCTCCCCCCTCAAAATTCCAAACTTTCCGCTGAGGGATAAATTCGATCAAAAATGTTCGCCATGCGTTTGGAAGTGAGTGGCTATAAGTCGTGTGGTTGGAATGCAACTGTTATCATTTCATGTTGATGTTGCCTCGTTCGTCCCTGTTCCCTGTTGTGCTTGGTTGGAGCCAAGTTTTTTAGGAAGACAAATCGCCTTGTCGGTGTCTATAGTGCATTCAGTGAATTCTTCGCAATCATGGATGGGATTATGGAAATCTCCAAGCATTCCATTATTTCCTCAACTTTGCCCGCATTAATAACGACCAAGTTCGCTCCACCACCTTACACTCACGGGTGTTACAGTGTTTGTAAGAGGCTGATTTATATATTCTTTTTCTCATTTTATCCATTGTATCATTGTAAATGACTGGCTTGACTCGCATGATCCTCTCTGGGTGGGTGCGTGCTTGACCTTTGAAACCCTTTTGCACTAGCCGTTGGAAAGTGCCGAGGGATGTATTGAGTACTGTGTTATTGATTTTATTACTCGGTTGTGTGAGATTCACTGCCAGAATGATACCCACTGACACCATTGTGGTTACCCATATATTTGATCAGCTTGTTGCCCCCCCCCATGCTCATTGAACTCCATGTGACTCCACGGATCCCGCAAGCACACGGAAATATCTCTTTTCAGTCCCGCGGCCTGGATCTATGAGGTCGGAATTGACAGGGAGGAGAACCACCACCATCCCACCGAGTTCACAGCTCCCCCACAAACACCACTAGCCACCACTATACTTGTTTGGTCGACTCGGAAATTTCTGCCCATTCTGAGTCAGAATCACAACACAGTGCACACAACAGTCGCAGAGGATAATTTTTCGACTCAAGTGGTCGTTCAGCCAACACTCCGACTACAAGCACTTCAAAGTGTGCACGTGGACCAAGACCGGTTTGGTCGATGTATTCTCATGCTCTGCATTTCTGCACCCTTGTCAGGAAAGGCATAATTTGTTTTCACGTCTTACCCAATACGGTGGGTCCGGCGGCTGTAAATTATCCCGCCATATGTCAGATAGGACGTATCACTCTCGTTCCATTTCAACCTACAACTGGCTGTGACCGTGAGTTCGTCCTACTGCCGTGTCAGGCCTCCTCGACTTCTGCCCATAGAAAAGTAGTGACGTAATGATGGAATTAGCTTTTCTCCTCTTTGTTCTCCCATACGGATCTTCTCCGTTGAACCGCATCCTATCTCGTCTTCCTCCGGCTCAAATGCTCTCTTCATGGGATGAGAGTGGAGCATAGGAGCTGGCTGAGGCTATTGAAGTGGTGAGTAATGTGAGCAGTGAGCTGGAGCTCTCACAATCTCCCTTTATAAACCATTCAGTCACTCCAGTCAATGGTGGGGTACACAGAGGTAGTGGTAGTAGTAATAGTTGTCTGCAGAAGTGCGGGCGCAGTCTGATGTGGTTTTACTGGTTTTGAGCAGATCATTATTATTGTGCCTCGGCTATATGTGGCGGTGCAGAAGTCGAGATGACGGCTCCTTTATAACTCTTCAGCAGAGGAGTCGGAGCGGTTGATGAATAGGAGTGGGTTCCATGCAATGACAAATTGATCCCGAACAACCATCATCACCAACTCAATACAGCTCATCAGCATCATCATTAGCTCCTCACCGCCTTCACGGGCTTGACAGGATGAGTGTAGTCTAGCAGTAGCTTTGGTGGTAGTACGTTCGAGAGGGGTAGTTCAGTTGCGTGGCAGAAAGAAGTATAGTGGTAATAATAAGGTTTCAGGGTGTATATCATTCCCCGTCCGCTTATTCCACCATAATATCCCTATACGTGCTTCTCTGGCCGGAAACGTATAGGCCTGTGGTGATGAGTATAAATGAATGACTCTCAGAGGCAATGGTGCATAGTGACAAGTTGGCTATGAGCCGTTTGAAACATAGAAGGCGTAAGAGAGAGAGAGAGAGAGAGAGAGAACTTGTCACTCATGAGGAGACAAGATTTTGTTAATCTGCGACCTACGATGTAGACAGCTAACAACACTGCACTGTTATGGGTGCCATTGATTTGCGGTGTAGATGCCAGCTGCTCCGTGTCGGAAGTCAAGGGAAATGAAATTCATCCATTCAAGTGATGCCTGGAGAGAGACAGAGAGACAGATAGTGATGGTAGCAGTACAGTATTTTCTTACCATTGAGAAAGATTAGTTCTTCACATTGAGCTATTGAATAATGAAAAATGGAGTGGAGACCCAATTTTCCGGCCTATACTACACTTGAACAACGGGGTGTGAGCGTTAGGTTCGCTCTGATTATTAATAAAATACGATAAGATGAGAGGATATGGAATCCACTGTGGTAGTCAATATAGGTGCTCTGAGAGAGCTTCTTGGAGAGAGGCTATGAATTGTTGGGATGAAGAGAGAGAGAGAGAGAGAGAAAGAGAGAGAGCAAGCGATCAATTTTACAAGCCTGCCTCCAATTTCAACGGTTTGGCGATGGTGGTGGTGATCTTGAGCTCACAGTAATGATAAATGGTCCACGTCAATATTGAATACCTTTTGTGGAATAATTCATCACTGTCGTGTACCCTTGCTCTCCAGCGACGCTAATTCCCGTTACGTTGGTGCTGGTAGTGGTCTGGTGGTGACCCGTCCTATTATGATAACGGGAGCCCAGTGCGGGTTAGAAAGGCGGGATGGAGAGATTACCTTATTGTGCGGAATGGTGGTGGTGCGGCGGTGGTGGTAGAGGAAACCCGTAGAATGGGAACTAGTGTTGCACTCTTTGAGTTCGTGGGAAGGGAGAGTAGCCGTTTCGCACTCAGTACTTGACGAGATCATTGAGCTGCTGAGTGGGAAATTACAACTTTTCCCTGCTCAGAGCTCAAGAGCTAAAAAACTACAAGTTGTGGCCGGGCTTCGGAACTGCTAAAAATCCTCCTTTGTCACTTCACCATAAGTCTTCCCCGCCGCCGGTAGCCTCCATCATTATTCCTAATCACAGCACCGGAAATTATCCTCTACGTCCTCATGCTACTGACTGGGACAATTACACATGAATGAAATTTCCCCACGAGTAATCCACTCAAATGCAAATTTGTACAGGGCTTTATTCCCCCCATTAAGACCTTCGTCGTTCTTCCCCACTGGTAAATCCAAGACATTAAAATATTCTTTTTTTTATCTTCCCCTCTCCAGAGAACTCGTCCAAGAAGATTTGGTGGTGAGCCGAGGGGGTAGGGATATGGGGAAAGCTGAGGGAGGGCTGTGGAGAAGAGAGTTTTGGACCGATTGGGAATTTTTCGGGTCAGTCCCTGAGACACTCCGGTTGGACAAGTTCTTTGCTAAAATGGAAAGTGGTACTGGTGGTGGCAGAGGGGCTCAACCCTGATTTATCAGTCCTGCTGCAGAACATACGTGGTTGAAGTGAGGAGGACATGGGAAAGGATACGGAATACTAAATGTGTGAAAGAAAAATTGGGACGCGGCGTGTAGTGTACTTTTGGATGCCGTGGTGAAGAACAGCTGGTTCTGCCCCGTCAATTTAAATTGATGACACGAAGCAATTTAATTCACATGATGATCAATTGATGAAATCTGTCTGTGAGGATAAAATTATGGCAGGGAGGAATCTCTTAGCCGCTCCCTCCGGCCAAACTACTACTACTACTACTACTACTACTACTACATCCAGCAGCGGCGGTGGAAGTGATGCGGTAGTGCGAGCGGACTGGTGTACACAGGCCGCAACTCCGGCTGCTGGAAAGGGCCCGGTCGCTCTGGGCAGCTCGAATCCCGACGTGAGTTTGAGTGCCACTACGAATAGTACAGCAAGGCACACCACGACTCCCACCAACAACCCCAGCTACACTGTTCCTCGCCCCATGGACCCAGACAGTAGGAGACGGAGCAGTAGCAGTACGAACGGGAGCAGCCGAAGCTGTGGAGCTTTACCTACTCATGCGACCCGATGGGAGGACGCAGTCGTCTACGACTCTGATGCAGGGCAGGGGAAGGGAGTAGGTCTGCAACTCCGACCCACGCTCACATCCATCTCAGTTGTAGTCTTAGTGTTCATCGGGCTGGTTGCTGTCCCACTCAGTGTGGTCCTAACCTTCGCAGTCATTTCAACGTCCACTGCCCTCTCACTCGCTTGGATCTTCCTCCTGTGCAACAACTACTTTGTTTGCCGCTCCGACTGGGCGGCGGAGGATTCTGACTCAAGTCATCGCAGGCTCCAGTCCGGATGTAGGACGGCATGTTCGACTCACTGTGGAACTGTTCTGAGCCGGAGGAGGGGCAGTCGTGGTGGTAGTTTAAGTGGGACAGAGGAAGAGGCTCCGGGGAGTAGCTCGGACTGGACGACACGTGGGAGGGGTACTGGAAGTGTCGGCTACGGCAGTGGTCTCCTCGGCTCCGTCAGTTGTGTCACATGTAAAACTGCAGTGATTGTCCCGAGTGAGCGGACTAATTGGGGCCAGGTGAGGAGTGGGGAAAAGGTGAACTTTGGCAACATTAAAGCCCAGGCAGAGCGTGAGGTTGAGAATTATTTATTCACGCTGTCCTGGCTCGTCTCCATCCTTGACTGGTTGACATCTACTCTCCTCAGCTCACTCCTCCCGGCGGCACACACTTGGACGTGCTGGCCTGCGGACCTTTTGATTGCCGTGGCTGTCGCGGTCGCGATAACAGAGTTCTCGACCCTCAGACGTCACGTCAATCGTAGGATTCTGCCGGAGTACCCGCGAATATTCCCGCCCGCTCGACTCGTCGGTCTCTACATATTTATCAGTCGTCGCCTCATCACCCTCGCCCTACCCACTTCCCCCGTCCCCCAGAGTCTCGTTCACAGCCTCGTGAGTCTGGTGGGACTGGTGGTGGGGAAACTAGTTTCGAGCTACTACCCCGACTGTGTGAGTCACTTGACGGACCAGTCCGCAATCATCATCAAGGCTGGAGGGAGCGGTGGCAGCGGTAGTGACGAGCTTGTTGTACCTACTAATTACAATGACGACAGTCTCGGCTGGAGCGTAGGGAAGAGTTGGAACAGTACTGCCCCTTTCAGACGCCGACATTCCGTTGACATTTTAAATGGCTCATCAAGCTCATCCAATAGTAGCATTGCTACGGGAATAGCCACCCCACTAATCAAGGGACATTCATCATTCTCCTCCGGGTCGTTAGCACCTGAGAGTGGCGGGGTTTGGCGCGGGAATACGAGCGCTGTGAGACACTTGATTGTACCCATCAGCTCCCCTCAGCCCACATATCACTTCTCTCTTGCGCCCGGAACCTGCACCGGCAGCGACGGGGGTGGTGTGGATCGTAGTGAGAAGTTCCGTAAGTTATCCTTGCCCGTCGTCCCGATTTTGGCCGTCGATGGGGACAGGAAGGACGGGGAACTGAAGTCATCCTTGGTAAGAAGTACTGCCAGCGTGGTTGGTGAGACGGGGAAGGACGTGAGACTGTGTCAGAGTGAGGGAGGCAGTTACCAGGACGGCGTCGCCGTAGAATCATCGGCTCTGGTAGATACACTGGTGGTGGAAGCCAAGGAGGCGCAGAAGAACGGCGAGCTGGAGGAGTCCGGGCAGCGACCGTCCAAGCAGCAGCACCTCCCGCCGGCGCTGATTATCAAAAGTGGAAGCGCGGACGAGCTGGAACAGGACGCTGCCTACCACCACCACCACCACCATCAGCTTTATCTTCAGCATCACCAGCAACAGCAACAACACCAGCAGCAGGACCATCAGAAGAGAGCTTTGAACACTTTTAGTCTCAGCCGATGTCACAGTGCTCTCCACATAGTGCCGAACAACCGAGGAAGTGAAATTGAAAAGATGCGCCGCACGTCGCTCCCAGCTGCGCTCCCAGTCCAAAGACACACGATTCATCATGTACGTTTTATCCCACATATACATATATATATATATATGTATGCATGCATAGATATATTATATTCTTATATTCCTTAATCCTCCTCTTTTCTGTCGCTTCTGACCCGCTTCTCCCCGCCACTTTGTCCCATTCATCTACTTCTCCATCTTGCCTGCTCTTCTTGTGCGGAGGAGGAGTAGTGGACCCACACTCCCGCTGCCACTTTTGGCTCTGTGTCGCCCTCGTAGTCTCGCACTCAAGTTCGTGGCCGCTGTGCAGCAATGTACGAGCTCGGGGAGGGGATATAATATAAAATACTTGGCTTGGAGTGCACACTGGAGTGTGTAGTGTACTGGCGGTAGTGTGCCGTCATCCTGTAATTGTCCCGCTGTCTCTCCAACTCGCACCATCCCCTTCCCCCTCCATCATTTTCGTTTCATGAACCATTTGGGGAGTGGGGGGCTTTATGGGTTTTATGATCCACATATACATACGTTGACACTTTAAAGGACCCTTCCCTTCTCCGCCGTAACTGTTCTTACGGGTAGAAAATGTCGGCTCACACGGGCTCACACATACTACTGTAGTAGTAGTAGTAGTAGTAATAGTAACATAGGAATTTTCTATACGACACCATCATACCATCAACTTCGTATGAATGTACCACACTACGCTTGATCGGTTCAGCGGTTGGGTTAGATCCCACTGGATTCCGCCCGCCATTCCGCCACATGCCTTTTCCTTCCCATTACTGCGTGTGTGTGACGTGTGTGTGTGTGTGTGTGTGTGTGTGTGTGAGAGAGAGAGAGAGAGTGAGTGAGAAATATTCAGCCTCCCCCCTCTCTCAAATCATTACATTACTCCTTTTGATTTAAATCACCTTTCAGTACCCCACTCGTGTTTCCCTAATGGAAATTCCCACATTTTCCCTACCAACTCTCTCATGCCCCCTGACTATGTCGTGGAGTGGCGGTCATAACATATGCAGGATAGGCATTACCCATGTCCTGG